>PITA01014563.1:0-53222 GCA_004023965.1 Spilogale gracilis | reverse complement strand
CCCCTAAGATAAGATGAGGTTCTAATGAAGAAGGGCAGCCCCAAATCCAAAGACATGTCCTTATGAGAGAGATTTGGGAGCACACAGATACACAGAGGGGAAGGCTGTGAGAAAGGGAGGCCGAGATTGCAGTTATGTTGCTGTAAACCAAAGAACCCCAAGGACTGCCGGCAACCACTAGAAGTTAGAAGACACCAGGACGTATGCTTCCCTGGACACTTCAGAGGGAACGGGGTGCTGCTGATTTCAGACTTGATTTCAGACTTCTTGCTTCCAGATCTGAGAGAATAAGCTTCTGTTTTTTTAGCCACCTAGCTTGTTGTCATTTGTTACTGCCATCCAGCAGGCAGGGGGGATTTGATAATATATATATATATATATATATATATATATATATATATATATATATATATATATATATATTTAAGATTTTTATTTGAGAGAGAAGAGAGAAAACGAGCAAGGGGAGATGGAGAGGCTGAAGCAGACTCCCCGCTGAGCAAGGAGCCTGATGTGGGGCTCCATCCCAGGACGCCAGGATGACGACCTAAGCCGAAGGCAGATGCTTAACGGACTGAGCCATCCAGGCATCCCGATAAAATCTTGAAAGTAATTCAACAAATGTATCAAAACCTTAAAATCTTATATCCTCAGGATTCCCATTACTGTTTTTTTTTAAAGATTTATTTTTTAGAGAGAGAGGGTGCACGAATGGTGGGGGTAAGGGCAGCGGGAGAGGGAGAGAGAGAGAGAATCTCAAGCAGGCTGAGTGCAGGGCCCGACAGAGGCCTTGATCTCACAACCCTGACATCACGACCTGAGCCAAAACCAAGAGCTGGATGCTTAATAGACTGGGCCACCCAGACGCCCCAGGATTTCTATTTCTAACAATCTATCCTAAAATGCTGTTTATAGATTGAGATGCAGAAAAGCTTTATTCATATTTAGTTGTTATGTTACATATATCTTACAAAAGGAAACCACCTAGTAGCTAATAAGGAAGAATGCTTAAGTAGACTGTGGTGTATCCATAGGGGAAATTGTACAACCATTAAGACATTTTGAAAAGTTTTTAGTGATATGCAAAAATATGTTTTACAGTGTAAATTGAAAAAAAATCAAGAAATAGAATATTCCATTTGATACCATTATACTTCTGTTAAAATATGCACAGGGAGAGACCAGAAGGTAATATGTCAAAAGAGTAATCGAGATTATCTCTGGTTTTGGGGACCATGGTGAAATTTTTTTCTTTATGTCTTTTGGTATTTTGAAAATTATCTATAATAAGCATATATTACTTTGTATAGTGAGATAAAAGAGTTTTTAAGGAAAACTTACAGGAATTGTTGTCGAGGGTTAAAAACAGTGCCAACTGAAAAATCATCTGCAAATAATGGAAATGTGTCATTAGTTATTTACAGTGACAATATAATAGAGGCAATTTTTAAAAAAGATTTTATTTATTTGACTGAGAGAGAGAGAACAAGCAGGGGAAATGGCAGGCAGACGGAGAGGGAGAAGCAGGGAGAGGGCATGGGGCTAGATCCCAGGACACTGAGATCATGACCTGAGCCACCCAGGCACCCTCAGGTTCTTAATGTCAACAATGATAAGGATGCTTCTGGTTACTTGGAGGTTTATAGCCCTTTAAAGGGCTCATAACCTGCAAAACACTTTCATCCAACATGTTACCTCATTTGAGGAATTCAAAAGCCTAGGTATGGTTATTATACCTATTTTCTGGAGGACACTGAATCCTGAGATGATGGTGGGATCTGGTCCTCCAGGAGGTTACCGCGGTGTGGCCTGGGCTCTGCTTGTCACTGAGGCAGGCATGAGCCCAGCCCATCCCAGCTCCCTCATCTACAAAATCAGAGAGATGCAAAAAAGGTCCCTTTGGGTTCTAAAATCCTAGGATCCTAAAGTCCATGTGGTCTTAAGAGATGGAGATCTGCCTTGGCAGTCTTAACTTTCTGATTCCCCTGATTTCTTCCCAGAGATAAGATAATGGCATAAATTTAAACAGTGCTCTCACGTGCTCCCTCTCCCTCTCTCTCTCCACTTCTGCTCCAAGCAGCAATTTCTGAAATATCCTTTTTATCTCTTTGTGAATGCTAAATAAGAGAGCCCGTGGGTATAAACCTCATACTTCCCCAGCTGACCCCTCTTGTGCACAGAGGCTCTGGAAACATTGATACCTTCCTATGCGATGATTTACTGATTACAGTGCCTCAGTGACAGGGTCGAGGGCCACTATGAAATAGACTCACAGCCTGTCTGTATGCTCCCTCAAACCTGACAGCTTCTCATCAGACAGGCGCTCCCACACTCTGCCTGCCTCCTCTCTCCTGCCTTCTCTTACCCACCTAGCATATTCATCAGACTGGTGAGAAGCTCCACCAGTCGGCTCACCCGGCTCGGGGACGGGGCTGAGGACTGCTTCTCAATCATCTCCAGCTTTCTTCCCTTCCGGAACCTCTCGTTATTTGATAACCAATTCCAGGGCCAGCGGAAAAGGCGTCAGAATATAAAGTAAGGGTTGCACTTCCCACATGCCATTTGTGTTTGAGTATAAATTATAAAGGGCACTTTAATTCTGTGTCCCAGTTTCCAACAGTCCAGGGACCCGACTCTAATGGATTCATCTGAAATTGCATTAGCTCCAGCCCCATCATTCCTGCTCTGTTTCTCAAGCTTGCCTGGAGGAGGCTGATAAATTGAGTCCTGCCAATCAGATCACCTGGTTGCCTCAGGGGAAGGCTTTGAGGGCTCCTCTCCAGCCCTGGTTTCCATTCATAAATACCTATTAAGTGCTTATGAAGTGCAAGGCAAAATCCAGGGATTTTACTTTTCTTTCCTCCCTTCCATCTTTGCTTGGAAAGTGTCGCTTGAGCCCCTACTCAGAGTGTGACAGATGCACGGGAGAAACAATGACAAATTACAGACGGTTACTGCCAAGGGGGAGCTCACAGTCGGTGGGGGTGGGCGGGGGAGGGAGGCATAAATAAAGATGAGGCAGCATGATGGGGAGGGGTGACAGTCAGTCAGCCCCCTGGGTATGAATTCCTGCTCTGGCCCTCTTTAGCCCCGTGGTCTTTGTGACAGGCCCCGTCACTTCTTGGAGCTATTTCCTTACGTGTAAAATAGAGGGAGGTACACCCCTCTCTGAACGTGGGCATGAAGATTAAACAATGTTGTGTATGTAAAGGCATCTAATACACAAATCTGGGTCATACCGATACTAGGTATCAGTAAATATTGGTTTTCTTCTCTCTCCGATAATTATTAATGGTACATAGCAAGTGTTAGGATGACCAGAGTTGTATGTCTTTGGGGCAAGGGAGAGGACTTGGGCTCTGAGCATCTATCTACTCAGGGGCACAGTGGAGGGGGGGGTAAGGGTGCCATTGGGGGCTAACATCATGGGTTATGGGAGTTTGATGAGCTTCCCAGGGTAGACCATGAGTCCATGGAAAAATTCACTGATGCTTCACCCTCATACTAAGATTTATAAGCAATTCACTTGCTAAGTGACGTCCTCAAAGGAAAAGGAACTCACCCTGAAGAGATAGAGTGGAAATGCACGATCTGGTTTGGGATACTGGCTGGGGATTGACAGACTGCCTCCGAGGGTAGTGGTCAAATTGCTTCCTGGTGCCGCTTCCTACTGCCACCTCCTGACTGTGTCAGGTTCCTCCAGAGGGGGTGAGCTGTAAGGAAGCAGACAAGCAAATTAAAGAAAGAAACCTGAATCATAATAGGTGTTGTTACCTTCCCTATGGTTCAAGAGGGTTTAACGTGAGCTGGATGAGAACCACTGCACTCTGACACAAGCATGGCTACAGACTAAGCTAAAAATAGCCAGTGTATAGGCTGACTTCAGGATGCTGAAGGCAGGGGCATAGGAACACCATCTTTGTAACAGAAGTGACATCTATCTACGCCGTGACCGGGGAGCCATACATAGTTTGAACACCTGGGTAACAGGGAGAAAAGAGGAAATGTCACAAAATGTGGAAGTGGAAGACCATCATGGCAGTTCAGTGATATGTGGTAGATGCAGTAGGGATTTCTCCAAACAAAACGGAAGCAATTGAACTTGATAAGACATTGCAGTCCTGGCCATGGATCCAGTCACTGCTGAGGGCTCTGCTCTTACAGCCCCTATGACCATTAACTGTGTGGCTCAAGTGAGGGTACCTGACCCAAGGGAAACATTTTAAAGGCCTTCCAGAGGCCTCCAAGGTAGGCTTGACAATCAGAATCTCCACTGTTGAGAGTATGGGAGTAGGGAGACATTTGGCAGTTGGTAGAGCTGTAGGTATGGATAGTTCCAGAGAGAAGCAGACATAGAAAGAGTAAGTGAGCTCTGGAATGAGCTTCATGAACTCTAGCTGCTGACGAGACAATAGGACAACCCAGTCCCCAAGAGCTCCCATTGGTTCCCAGGCAAATTCTCAGCTCTAGGCTCTATAAGACTCCACTGTGCTACTCCTCAGTCCTCCATGGGCTTGGTTCCTTGCCTGGAATGTTAAGAGTCATTGTCCCCAGTGGTTTTAGCCTTAAAAACACTCATGTACAGAGTGTTTGACTCAACCACCAAAGCCTAACTTCTTTTGGTAGGGGTAAGAGCAAGAGACACTCCTTCAGATGATCCACAGTCTTCCACTGTATCTCTAGACTGCAAAGGCCCAGGAAAAGCTGTGTTAATACAAAGGTTCTAGGTACTAGAGAAATCTGACTGCTTGAGGGGTCCAGAAGACTCTCAGTGGAGGTTAAGTGAGGTAGAACATATTCCCAATGATGGCATGACTCCAGCTTCTGCAAAAATATGGACGTATGAAAGCTCAGGTCATGGGGAGAAAGAGCTATGCTGTATGTGTTGGAGGTATACTGGGAGGTAAAGCAGGGAAGAACACAGGCTTAATCCTGGAGAAAATGAGACACAGGATGGCTTTTAGTCAAGAGGAATTTCCATTTAACAAGGCAACCCTGGCAGTCACAAGGAGGATTTGCTGTTGGTTGTGGCCCCATAGGGAAGGCAGGAAGACCGCTGGAAGCTCATGAGACAGTTTGGGTAAAACAGAATGAGGATCTGACCTGAGGGAGTATCAGTGGAAGGCAAAGAGGAAGAAGCCTGGCTGGGATTTAGAAAGTAGCAATGCCATGACCTGAGGAATGGCTATATGTGCGGAGGGGAGTGGGGGACAGATGGAGGCACTGAGATGAGGCTGACTCTGGGCAGCAGGAGCCCTGTGGTGCTATGAATAAAAATAAACATTTCAGGAGGAAGACCAAGTTTTGAGGAAAGGTTGATCTCACTCAGTTTGGGAAACACTGAGATGGCAGTGTTCCTAGGCTACCACGGTAGGGATGCTGACAGCAGTAGAGATCCTGGACTTCAGAAGAGTTGGGAGCAGGAGATGTGGGTTTGGGGGCCATTGGTGTGTATGTGGTTCAAGTTATGGGTGAACATGAGACCATTGAGGAAGAGGTCTGAGATGAGGCTAGGACAAGAGGTCCAAGTCCAAACCTGATCAAGATGAATAAAATCAGGCGGTGACTCAGGGATGGTTGAAATCTGTAAGACCCATTTCATTGAAGAAATGTAGTAGATAAAGGCACACTGAACTGTTTCAGCCTGGCCTCTGTGAGGTTGAACCCTTTGCTCCACAGGTTTAGAAACTTAATTAGTTCACCCCAAGGGGTGAGCTGATCAAGATCTTGGGATTTAATTCAAACCACCAAAATCAAAAGAGAGTTCCAAACTAGAATAGGGTTCTATTGATTCACAAGAGGGGAAATGCAAAGAAGCACAAAAGTCATCAAGCACTGATTAAAGGATATAAATTCTAAACTCATTGCTTTGTGTTCTACCTTGCTTCAAGGTAGAGACAGTTCTATTAAAAAAACTAGAGTTTGCTGTCTTCAACAGTATTCTCCAAAGGGAGTTCTATAGAATAACAGTGTGACTGGAAGCTCTCCAAAATAAAAGTTTTGATAAAACTTAACAAATAAGTTAAAAATGTTTGCTAAACCTTAAATCTTTCTCTTGGAGGTTCACAAAGTATATTTGGGTTAAAAAGTAAGAACGCTTAGAGTAATACAAGCTGTTAGGTCTAACCTAATATTTCCAATCCTTTGTCCATAGGACTCTCTCCCCTATGATACAAGCCCTCATTTCTGACCAGACATTACCTCTTTGACCGTAGCAGCCCCTGGATGTGTAGGACATCTCCAACTGAACATAGTCAGAAATAGACTCTTGACCTTTGCCTCTCCAAGCCAGCTTTCAACTTCCCCGTCTTAGGAAGTGGGTGAGTTCACTCTCCAGCTTCCTGGTTCCTAAATCTTGGGAGCTCCTTGCCTTTGCTAACTGTTCACATACAAAAAAAAAAAAAATAGCACATCCTATAGGCTCGATGAAAACATATCCCAAATCTGATTGCTTCTCAGTAATTCCTCTTCAACCATTCCTGTCACCATCTTCCTCCTGGATTGTTTTTTTAGTCACTTACCCCATCTCTTTGCTTCTATACTTGCTTTCCCTAGTTTGCTTTCCACATAGCATCTTTTTTTTTTTTTTTGAGCTTTTATTTACTAGAGAGATAGAGAAAGAGCATGGAAAGGCAGAAGGAGAGGGAGAAGCAGGCTCCTCACTGAGCAGAAAGCCCAACTTGGAGCTCCATCCGGACCCTGGGATCATGACCTGAGCCAAAAGCAGATGCTTAACTGACTGAGCCACCCAGGCACCCCCACATGGCAGCTTTTAAAAACTTAAGTCATGTCATTCCTCTGCTCCAAATCTTCCAGTGGTAGTCACAGCAAAAGCCAAATCCCTACAGTGGTCTATGAGACCCCACCTGATGTCTCTGACCTCATCTCCTACCACTTACCTTTTTATTGTGTTCCTGTCACACCGATCTCCTGCCTCAGGGCCTTTGTACTTGCTGTTTTCTGCCTCACTTCATTAGGGACTCTACTCAAATGATCACTCATTAGATAGGCATTTCCTGACCATCTTATTTAAAATATATCTGTTTGGTGTTTCTTCACAGCAGTTATCAATATGCCAATGTGTGTGTATTTCTTTGCTATCTGCCTGCCTCTCTCCCCAGGATATAAGCTCCAAGAGAAGAGAGGGATTGTGATACATTCACTGCTGTATTCCCAAAGTTGGTATTCAGAAGAGTATATGGCATGCAATAAATATTTTGTTGAAGAGCTGAATAAACAAATAATTCCCATTTTCAGGTTTGTAGAATATATCTTCGGAGACTTTCGGTGCCTGTTCTGGGCTGTGGTATACAGTTGGAAAAGGCCTTAATAAAATGGTGGCTCTAAACAAAGAGTAGCAGACATGGGTCGCTTCCATTTAAAATACACTGCAATGTGAAAAATTAAAATTGGGGGGATTATTTAAAATAAGGAGTCAAAAAGGACCAGAGTGAGTTGACCTGGAAGTCAACCAACACTCACTTTAGGTTGAATGCCTACAGGCATCTCAAGTAAAGCTCCTAACTTTGCCTTTTCAATTTTTTAAAGATTTGAGAGAAAGCATGAGCGTGGGGAGGGGCACAAGCAGAAGCAGAGGGAGAGGGAGAAGCAGACTCACTGCTGAGCAGGGAGCCCAATGTGGGACTCGATCCTAGGACCCTGAGATCATGACCTGAGTTGAAGCCAGATGCTTAACTGACTGAGCCACTCAGGTGCCCCATGTTTGTTTATTATCTTTTTCCCTGGCTAGAAAGACGGTCCAATAAGGGAGGGGGCTATGTGCTGCTCACTGTGTTTCCAGTGCCTAAAAAGTGCCGACACATAGTAGGAGCTTATTAAATATTGATCATTTTTGGTCCTTTTTTCATGCTTCTTAGTAAAACTTACTCTTTGCTTCATGACTTATTCGTGTGAGTCTTTTCACTTATGATGTTCACCATGTTCATTTCAACATATCTCTTCAGGAGACAGTTAATATGTACTGAGTACCCACTGTGGTGCTGGAAACAAAGGTCTGGGAATATGTGACGTTTGTCTTCTCTCCCGTAGTGGGCCACTGAGTCTCCAGGGATAGCTTGTACTTAAAAACAGGAAATGTCTCTATACATTTTTTTCTGACTAGTCAAAAAGAAGCAAAAGTTCTATCTGATGCTTTCTTGACTCTCATAGAAGAGAGAAACAGCATGTACCAAATAAGTGGAAAAAATGAGCAAAAGGGAGAGTATGACTTAAATATCTCATGGCTTACTAAAGGAATTGCAAAACAAGCCAAGGATGTCATGCTCATCACATAAAAGATGCTGGTGTTCTCCCTCGATCCTCCTCCGCCCAGGGATAATTCAAAAGCCCGTTAACCTCATTTGAACTGAGATGTGAAATGATCACCCCAAAGCGCAGTTTTCATAATAGCATAGATTCCAAGGTACCCCACTGCTGCTCCGAGTTTCAAATCCCCTTTAATACCTGTTTACCTTGACTCTGGATGGTTTGTTCTTGATGTGCCCTGATCTTCCTGTTATATGACACCCCTGGGGAAAAGGGAAATTGTTTTTTTATGAGAAAGCTAGTTTTCAATTATTAGAGTTTAAAAGAGTATCTTATAAACTTTTCTTCCTAAGCACATGCCTATACCTTTGAGAAAACCTAAGCTCATTGCGTACTCAAGAAAAGAACACAATATCCTGAGTGAGACCAATGTGAAGGTGCCAAATGGTGATAAAAGAACTTTGAAAAGAAGATGAGAGGACTGAGCCTACATTTTACTTTTGGTATTTAAATGTTGAGGGTTATCAGCATTGCGAGTGATTCAAGAAAGGTGATGGGGTCATCAGGTGTCTTCGTTGTCCTTATTGACCAAATCTAGGCTGGTCATGGCATGGGGATGGTCCTTCTCTAGTGATAACGTAGAGTGTGCTCACAGCCCCAGCACCATCAACAGTGTCATGCACGAGTGTAAAGGCAAATGTTCTTTAAATGTGGTTTTTCTTTGGATTTCTCCATAGTACTCATGGGACACCTTTGGTGACTCAAAGCAGAATGACTTAATATAATTTTAATGCACTGAGAAACTCTTCCACTCACCCTTGACTGCCACCATTTTAGTAGGAACCTTGTTGCAAAGATGCCAAGAGTAGGGACTTTTTGAATATCAAGGCTAAAATGTATCTCCTCTTTTTCCACACACACACACACACACACAGACACACACAGACATATGTGCATGTCTATAGATATATGTATGTAAAATTTTATTTTCAGAGCAGTTTTAGGTTTTTATAACAAAATCGAGAGGAAGAAAATCTATATTTATTAATAATAAGAACAGCCCCTTGTAGTAGGTTCCTGGGGTTCTGTACCAAGGTCCACAAATTTGGTGGCTTCAAACAAGGGAATTTTATTCTTTTGGTATGGAGGCTCGAAGTGCCACATGCGGCAGGGTTGTGCTCCCTCTAAGAACTTTAGGGGAGAATCTGTCCTTTACCTCTTCTAGGCTCTGGTGACTGTCACCATTCCTTGACTTGTGGCCCAACCCTCTAATCTCTCCCTCCACGGTCACACTGCCTGCTGCTCTCCTGTGTTATCTGCATGTGGCTCATTCATCTGAGGACACTTCCCTGCATTTAGACCGTACCTGGATCATCCAGGGCAAAATGGGGGAAATCTCTTCATTTCGAGATCTTTAATATCATTCCATCTGCCAAGACTTTTCTTCCACATGAGGTCACATGCAAAGGTTCTTGAGATTAGGGTACGCACATATCTTAGTGGAGGGTCCCTATTCAGCCTGGTATACATGAAATACTTATTAATCTCTGTGTGTTCCTAAAGGCAGTCTTTCTGGCAGTTTTTAAATTAGCATTCTATCCCGAGGCTTCATAAATCATAACTCCTTTGGAGACAGCTGCCAAAGATAAGACTAGATTAAAATTCTGAAAAGGAGAATGGTTTACAGAAGGAGTTAGAAACTCATAATCAATAGATCAGAGGCAGGAAATTAACATTGGTTAAGTATCCTCCATCATTCACTTCCAAATGTGGTCTTGTTCAATTGTGATTATAAATCTATGATATGCTAATTTTAAGCCATACTCTATAAATGAGGAAACGATGCTCAAGAGGTTGGGGAACATTCCCGAGTCCCTATAGCTACTAAAGGCAGAACCAGGATTCAAAGGTCAAACCCCAGCTCATATCTTACCAAACCTGCTTCCTCTCTTGCCAGGAGAGGGGACTTCTGGGTGTATCTGGGACCTCCAAACTGGCTGTGTTATCACTGTGAGGGGGTCTCCAGGGAGAGGAAGAGGGCAAAGCTCCTTGGGCTTTGACAAATTTGGGTCCTTGGTCCAGGGCTAATAGCTCCTGGATTTTAAATTAGGACAGGAGGAGAAAGAAAGAATACAACGACAGTATTCCTCTCTGTCATCTGCATTTATGCACTAAATCTCCCTGTCTACAATTATATCTCCCTAAGTAGAAAACTGAACAGTAAGGACAGGCCTGAGATATCCTGCCGCAATTTTTTCCAGGGGACTGAGTGAGGATGTATAAAGGTATCATCATGACAATTTTGTGATCAGTTTCTTCCTCAATGAATCAAAAACAAAACAAAGCCTAAAAGGCAATATGTGTGTGTGTGTGTGTGTGTGTGTGTGTGTGTGTGTGTGTGTGTGAAAACTAATTATAACACTTTGGATTTTAAAATGAGTAAACAGGCGCCTGGGTAGTTCAGTAGGTTAAGCCTCTGCCTTCGGCTCAGGTCATGATCTCAGCGTCCTGGGATCGAGGCCCATGTCGGGCTCTCTGCTCGGCAGGGAGCCTGCTTCCTCCTCTCTCTCTGCCTGCCTCTCTTCCTACTTGTGATCTCTCTCTGTCAAATAAATAAATAAAATCTTTAAAAAAAATAAAATACAATGAGTAAACAGACATTGGAGGGTTAAAAAAACTAATTACAACACACAAGAATACAACACAATTTTGTTTTTTAGAATTAACATAGAAGCATGAATCGAATGTCTTTTCACTGGGTAAGGAAAGTTTTCATTTGAACTATGAAGAAAGGGAGAGGAAATTCCTTCCATGGTCACATGTTCTAACTTCATTTTCCCTCTTTCCTCCTCATCTTAGAGGTGACTGAGTAACATCGGCATCTAGCATTTGAAGGTAGTGTCCTTAACAGAAGGAGGATAGTTCCACCTACCTGGGAGGGACTCCTGTTTAATGAGGAAGGCCCTGGTGCCTAGTCTTTGGTAGGAACTGCAGAGTAGCCCAATTTTAATTAGACTTAAATGTATGAATCACTAATGGCTTATGACACACATGATTTAATCATCAGACCTTTCATTTGTTCTGGAAACCTTGGACTATTGCTGGGGTCTTCGGTGAGGACACGTAAAGACTGTGGGAGTTACAGATGTTTTACAAGCTTTTGTATGGAATCTATAGGTTCTACAGAATCTTCTATAGAGTCTATAAAATCCATCTTATTGAATGTCTCTTTATAGGCAGAACAGACTGATAATGCTTTGAGGGGCTTGGATACCCACAAAAGAACAGCATCCCAAGGCTCTGTCTGCTCCCTTACCTTCCTGGGTCCAGTCCCTAGGAGTATCTCATTTTTCACCTGGATGCTTGTGGAAAGTGTCAACGGAAGAGTTCATCAAGGACTCTCCACCGTGGAGACTGCCAGGCATATTTAAATCCCATCAGTGGATTCTTCAGGAGAAAGGGCCTTTGGGACCTGGAGAGATGTAATGGTGGAATGACAGACATGGGGATCATGCTTTCTGACAGGAGAGCCTGTTTGGGGAGCCTCCTCTAACTAGAAGCTGACTGAGCCAGCTGTGGCCATGACTGAAATGAATGTTTAACACCTGGTCCATGTGAAAAGGACTCTGGTCATGCTAGTCATCTTCACAGTATGTGACCATCGGTGTCCACAAATCCCAAAGGGAAAAAGTACTTTATAAATAGAGTCTTTATCCCTGTGGTTTAAGGTATTCTCTTGAACCATCACACACGGGGCTGGGACAAGCTCAGTCTCCTAGAATCTATGGCCATTAGCTAGGACAACAGTGTCTTCCTAAGTTGGAAAAATCATTCTAAGATGTTACAATACCTTTAACAAATATTGTGTAGGCAAGTATGTCATTGAGAGGCTATTTGCATTTAAGACTTTAGATTCATTTAGTAATAACAATAGTTAACACTTGATAGAGAAGTTATCTGGTGCTAAGTTTTCCTTCCAACAACCATACTGTGAGGTATTATTATCCCCACTTTACAGATGAGGAAATAGACACAGAGAGGTTAAGTAACTTGTGGAAGGTCATGCAACTGTTAAGTAGTACAGCTGGTTCCAAAGCCCATACTCTTAACCATACATAATGCTAAAAATTCACATACATAATCCCCATGATTCTTACCATTAGTTGCATAATTGATTTTGCAAATGGACAGAGGCTTTGAACAAGGGTAACATGGACAGCAGGGAGGTTCTAGGCACAGTAGTCAAAAGCATGGCCTCCTGGGTCACACAGATATTCGCTGATACTCCCGGTCCAACACGTACAGCTTTGGGAGCTTGGGCGCATTACCTAGTGTCTTGGGACCTCAGTCTGTTTATCTATAAAATGGCAACCTCCCGGGTTGGTACTGGTTATGTGTGATAACTATGATGATACCCAATGTTGACTGAATGCTTATTTTTGCGTGGAAGTGATTGGCTTCCCACTTGGTAAGCATTTACATAACTGCTGTTATCATTATTAATATTTTTTTACTATATGTTAAGCCCATTTGACAAACTTCCAGGGATCACATAATACTTCTTTTGGTATATTGGACCTCTGACTCACGGAGTATGGTTCTTAATAAGCGGGCCAGGGATAGAGCATAGAAATCTGTTTTGTTATGTGTGATTTTGCCTATAATTTATTTTCCATTTTAATCTAATGCATAATTGAACACACTTTTTAGAGTATCACATTCTATATTGCTTCTATTATTTTCAGGAGTACTTTGTCTTTGTCAGAGGGTATTCCTACATCCCACAAAATCTCCAACTTTCTGAGAACCTGATAAACAGGCTCATTTTTCTTCGTAGATTAGTGAGAAGAAAGGAATTCACTTTAAACCCTGATTCTTATCTACAGTTTAGGGGGAAAAATACAGTTAAAGCAACTTGAAACCATCCCCATAGTTCCCTCCTGGGCAAAATAATGGGATCATAGGGCAGAGGTCAGGGTTGCTTCAGAGCTGCCCGAACAGACTTTATTCTACTCCACCATCCATTCTTGGCAAGAAGAACTTTCTATCCTTCGAACTGTCAGATTCTTGGGCTGAGCAAATTGGGTACAGCTTTTCGATTACACATGCAGTTCTTCCCAGCTTACAAAGTGATTTCACATTAGTGCCGTGATTCATTCATCAAGGGGTGCCGTCCTAAGGCACAAGCGAAATTTACAGAGACAGCCCCAAGGTGTAAGCGAGAAGCACCACACAATTACAGGCATAATGAAACCAGGTGAACCTGCTATTAGCTGTGTCCCAGATACAAAATATGCTCATCTGATAGCGTGGAAAGGCTTTTATTATTTCTTACCAAGATCATAGTGATTTCTGTTTCAACCAATAACCCAAAGAACCTGTTTTCAGGCCTCCTTTTTCTTGACCTGTAAGTATTCCAGTACCATTGACCCTATTGTTCCTGAAAATGCTCTTTACTAAGTTCTTTGAAGAGCTCTCTGCCCCTCTGTATTTTCTTCTTGCCTCTGACTATACTGTTTTTATATACATATTCTACTCTCCCCAATATCATCCTCTCCTTAAACGTTTACTCTCTCTACTTATACACATGGATGTAATTGACGTCATGCAAATGATGCAGATTTTCCCCAATTCAATCTTCACCTCTCCTCTGATCTGTTTGCCCAACTTCCTCCTGTATATTCTCTCTTGGGTTTCTCAAAGGCAACTGAACACAACACACCCCAATCCAAACTCATCATCCCTCATCATCCCCTCCCCTATAACCTGGTCCTTTCCCAATATTTGCCATCTTGGTGAATGGCTCTACCAGTTACACAAGCTAGAAACATAGGTACCATCCTTCATAACTAACTCTCTCTTCCCTCCTATTTCCTATTTGTCATGAGGTCCAATGATTTTTTTTCCTTCTAAATATCTCTCAAATCTGGCCCTTATGGTTTAGAGCTGTCATATCTCACCTGGACTATTGCTATGGTCTCTTAAATGGTCTTCTATATCAATCTTGCCCTGAGTTCCATCCTCTATACTATAGCCAGAGAGACTATCTCAAAAAGCATGCCTGTTAATGCCATTCTCCTGCTTTTCAGGACCTCCCCCCAACCTTAATTGCTTGAATGATAAGGAACAAAGAAGCAAGCAGAGGACAACTTCTCAACCCTGTCTGCGAGGTTTTTGCAGGGACCTTGAGACATTGGCTTCAAGGCTCCCTACCTTCCAACTTTCTCCATCCCAGTCACACTAACTTCTTTCAAACTCTCCTACTTGCCCACAGTCCTTTCTACCACGGGGCCTTTGCATGGATTTTCCCCACACTCTTTGCCTAATTTACTTCTATTTATCCTTCAGATCCGGGGTCAACATTTCCCTGGCTTTCTTGACAAAGCAGATCCCCTAATCTTCTGTCCTGTGTTGAATACTCCCCTCTTCCTTAGCACTGGTCCCATGAAAGCTTTCATCTTGGTTTAGAGGTTATGTGGTATACCTTTTTTATTGTATGTTAAAAGGGACTTATACCTCATGATCCTCATGTTGCTTCACCAAAACCTGTTGGTACTTCCAACAATTGGGTGACTTTAGGAGGCCTCAAGGCTGCTGAACTGGAACAAAGGGCTAATGCCTGCCCTTCCTACCCTTTCTTTAGCAGGCATTCTTGGAATACAACTAGTGACTCAGTAAAGCCCTTTGAAGCCCTAGCATGAAAGTTTGGAAGCAGTAAGATTTAGAAACAGGACGCCAAATGAGCTAAAGATGGTTTTCCTGGATCAAAAGTATCTCCTTTCCCGTGTTCCACAAATGACAGAGTCCTTCAGGTTAGCAGACTGCTCCTCCCCTGCACCAAATCCGACTCTTCAGCAATTTCATGAGAATTACTGTAATCAAGAAAACAACTTCTAGGTGGCACCCTGGGAGTTGGAAGATTTGAAGTTTGATGGAAGATTTTTTCCAAGTTATGTTTCTGAAAATCATTGTGCACATATGATATAGTGATGTCTTTTTCCCTTCAAGAAAAGCTATTTTGAAACTGACAATGCAATCTGGATTTGATGCAATCTCAGCCCCCTGTCCAACAAGAATGAGAAGGTAGCAGGCCGGGGGTGCAGGTGGGGTAGGGGGTATGGTTGGGCCTGCTGAGGGTCAGAGGCGGTCAGGAAGTACTGATCTCCCAGAGTTGGACAGGGGTGCGGTGGGAGGTGAGCAGGGCCATGTAAGGAACACTCTGGCACTCTTGTTGCTCTTGTGTAAGTCATAGCTTTGCACCTCATCTGTGTCTTTTCTAATCTTACATGACTTTACATTTTGACCAGAAGTCGTTCCCTGTGGGTCCTTCCTGCCACCCCAAAAGCTACACATTTTTGAATTTTCTGGCATGGCGACTGCTAACAGGCCTTAGGAGCCATATGATAATTTTTCTCTTACCTTCAAAAAGCGAATAACCGGGAATTTCAGCAGATCGTTTGCCAAACCAGACTCAGAAGGATGAAAATACTTCGGCAGACTGCATAAGCCATTTTTAGTGTCTGGGTAACAGGGGCCAAGAGGGCAAGATTTGCCATCGCACAGAAGGTACGGGCTTGGCTACCTGCTTGTGGGTTTTACAAAATGCAGCCCCCTCCCCAGATTCCCCAAGTGCCGCTCCTGCTCCTCCGACGTTGGAGAGGAGCCAAGGGGTGGCAGCAGCCAGGTCCCCAGGACTCGGTGGCTCTGTCCTCCCCCGGAGCTCCGCCGGGCACCTGTCGACACAGAGGTGGGCTGCACAGTCGAGGCTTTGCTGGGCGCGCTAGCTCTTCTCCATCGGCCCGGTTCCCACAGCGGTTCTCCACCCTTCGCTGCCCCCTCGGGGCCTGGGGGGGGCCCATCCCTGAGGACTGCATCACCCGGGGGGGGGCGGCTTGGCGGCCACTTCGGGTTGTGTTCCTCGGATGGGACGCATGCAGGAGTCCCGCGTGGGAGAAGACAGAAGTCAGCAGGCTTCTTCTGGGCCCCCCCTTGCGCGGCACGAAGCCGAGGACACCGCTGGTCCTCCCCGGGACCAAGCCCTCTCCTCAGGCCACCCCTGTGGTCCTTGGAAAATGGTTTCTTTAGCTCCGCCCATACCTTCCTGGAAGTCTGGGCCCTCCAACCACCAGAATGGAATTCTGTCTCCTCCATGGAGTCCGCTGAAGGAGGGGAATGTGTTGCCTTCAGGAGGGTTAGAGCCCATATGCCTGAGTCCATGACGTTCCCCTAGAACTTTGTTCATTGTCACTTACTGTCCCCACGGAGACCATTTTGTTATCTATCCAAGCAGGACAAGGGGCAGAAAAGGGCCCTTCTGGCCCTGGCCCTCCTTTCCTCTCGGCCGCCCCCCCCACCCCCAAGCCTGCCCTTCCCCTCCTACTCCCGCAAGCCTCTGAACCTGTTCTGCCTCTCATGCTCCCAGCGCTTCCCTCTCCACTGAGCTCTCACCTCGGAAAGTAGATTTTCAGTAAGGCGACCAGAAGAAGAGTCCTATCACCCCACCTTTTCTTTTTTCTCCAGCTTCTGTTTTATGGTGTGAGGCCCCTTGTACGGCAGTTCCAGCAGCCCGTGGAAGTGGTGTCTATCCCTCCCATCTGTGCCTTTCCCGGGGAATTCTCAGTCCCTTCCCCATTGTGGCTTTTTGCTCCCACTTCGCCACTCCCTCTCCTTTCCCAATACCTTGTTGTCCGCCTCCATCTGTGCCCTGTCACTTTGGAAGTTGTTATTCATCTCCTGAACACAGTGGCCATGGTCCTACTGCCCTTGGATTAGAGGACAGCCCTCTCCCCCGCAATGGTGCCCTGGCTTGTCTTCTTTGTCTTGTCTCTGGTTTCTTCTCAAGAGGATGCAGACCGGGTGCCTGGGTGGCTCAGTGAGTTAAAGCCTCTGCCTTCAGCTCAGGTCATGATCTCAGGGTCCTGGGATCAAGGCCCGCATCGGGTTCTCTGCTCCGCAGGGAGCCTGCTTCCTCCTCTCTCTGCCTGCCTCTCTGCCTACTTGTGATCTCTTTGTCGAATAAATAAATAAAATCTTAAAAAACAAAAAAGAGGATGCTGACTACCGTCCTTTCCCAGAACACATTTCCCCTCTTCCTGCCATCGCTGACACTCTTCCCTCCCTACGGAACGTTCTTTCTTTCAGCTCAGCAGGTTGAAAGCCTGATTTGGGCTCCCACTGGAAGCCTCTTCCTTCATGACGTTTTCCCCAATCTCTCCAGACACAGCAAGCGTCTCCTGCTCTGCGTTCCCACCTGACAATGCTCCCATTAACCAGCTGTGAGCTCACCTGGCCCATCCACTTGTTTCCTCCCAACTAGCTGATCAATAGGAAATTAACTCATTCAGGGAAAAGTCATCTGACTTGGAATTGGGAGATGGGGTCCTGAAGTCAACCTGCATATTAACTTTGGAAATCATGTGATTTTTCTGGACTTGTTTCCTCAGCTATAAAATGAAGTGGTTGAACTGGGTCTCCTCGAAGGTTCTGCACTAGCACTGAGACTCTAGAACTTTCCACAACACTTCTCAAGTCTAGCTGTGGAGGTACACTTGTCTTCTGTCTTGTCTTCTGCTCTTCTGTGAAGGGGATGAGAATTGGACAACTGGGCATCATCTTAGTGGCCAGGGGGCTACCAAGTAATTGGAGAGGGCACAGCATTTGTGGGTAGAAGCATGGGTTTGGGTGACGAGGTTGGACTTTGGACCTAGCTCTACGCATTTTGACTTGTACACTTGGGCAATGATTTAACCTGTATATACTTCAGTTGTCTCATTTACAAAACGGAGATCAAATATCTTCTACCCCACAGGGTTGCTGACAGGTTAGGGCAAACGATTGAGTGAAAGTCCTCAGTCACCCCATAAAAAGCACTCAATAAATAGAAGGATGGGTGGCAGAGACCTGTCTCCTCCCAAACAACCTGGGGAAGCTATTTAACCAGGACAGAGACTCAAGTGTGTGGGTCTCAACTCTGGATTCACTTTAGACTCATCTGGAGAGCTTTGAAAACCTTCCATTACCTGGGCTCCAGTCCAGTGGATTTGAAGCAGAATGTCAAGAGAGGGAGAGGGAGGATCTTTCCAGGTTAGGCTAACTTATAGCTAACTCTGTGAACCACTGTTCTAATGAAGATATAATTGACCCCAGGAGAGGAAAATCCACCTATTGAATAACTAATCTTAAGTCATGCTTCAGAAAAATTTGAATAACTTGGGAAAAGGAAGCTCTGCTTCCCCAGGTCAGTGTCAGTAATTAGACTCCCTTGCCTTTTCCTGGTAGGTCTGAATATAGAGCTTCCTGCCTGGCTGGGAATGGCACTTATGAAATGACTATTGACTCATCTTTCTCAACATCTGAAGTCACTGTGCAGGTGTTCACATTCCCCCACATTCTAACTGATGGGATGGATTTCAAATTCAAGTACTTTCTTCAGTTCCCTGTTCTGAACTGTCCCTGTGGAAAACATGTTTTTCTGCTTGAGGGCCCTCCCTTCTGAAAATTCGTATGTTCTCTTTTGATTATGAACAATGAGAAGTGATGAACAAGTGAGATTTGTATCCGTGGAAAATGTGTAAGGAAAACGTGTAGGGAAAATGTGTAAGGGAAAACAAGATCGGGATTTGGATTCTCCTTAGGTAATACAGCACTTTCTCCTTATCTGTTAAGGTATTTTTGATGATGTTAAGATACTTGTCCTCTTTTGAGAAGAAGGAAAGAAACTGCCTCCATTTCCAGAATATTGTTCAATACTGAGTAGATATGTTTCCAAATGTTAGAAAATAAAATTTTTATCATTTGCCTAACTCCTTTTTTTGGGGTTCCAAAGGTCGGAAACTAAAATGATTTCATGACTATTTTAGACTGGGTGAAGGTTGGGGTCTGCACCTTGGGTTTCTGTCCCACTATAGAGCATAGGTCCCCATAGCTCGGTTGGGTATCTGTGGCCTTCTTCTGGGCCCTGCTTGATCCTAACACTTTCTGAAACACTCCCACCATCTGGCACTGTGGGCTTCATAGATAATGGGGCAAAGGGAAAGGAAGCAAGGGGGAAGGCAGCGGGAGAGGGATGTGGGAAGGAAGGGCAGACAGGTGGCCTCTGCTGGAGACCCACATGGTCCTGCAGGGAGCAGCTGCTCTTAGCAAGCGTGGTGGCTTGGTCATGTGCTGAGTTGGCCAGCCTGCACTACGTGTCCCAGAACTCCCTTTCTTAGGTATTTCAGTTAGGGTGGGCCACAGACATTTTACACAAGACTGGAGTTCATCCATATTGTTCTTGCCCTGACAGTCAGGGCTGTGGTAACCTCTCCACATTATTTATCTGCTGGCTCATATTGGTGGGGTCTGTAGCTACATCACCAGGATCCTCTTTCAGCTTCTCCAGTACCTGGGCCAGGCGGGTGTTTCGATCCTTGACCGAGGGGCCTAGATTCGGGGTCCTGTGGGCTGCTGCCTCATCATGGAGGGTGCCCTTCAATCTGTCCTGTGAGTTCTGCCTTGTCTTCCGTGTCCCCCACTATCTTGATTCAGGCGGCTATAACAGAATGCCATAGACCTGGGACCTTAAGCTGCAGACATTTACTTGTCACAGTTCTGGAGGCTGAAGGTCCAAGATTGTTGGGTTCTGGTGAGATCCTCTATCGGGCTTGTAGACAGTCACCTTCTTTCTGTGTCCTCACACCTCTCTTGTGTCTCTTCTTATAAGGGCACTAATCACATTCATAAGGGCTCACCCTCGTGATGTAGTCACCTTCTGAAGGCTTTGCCTCCAAATGCCATCACACTGGGGATTATGTTCCAACATATGCATTTTGAGGGACACACACATTCAGTCCACAAAGCACTCTGCATCCATGCTCCCTTCCAGGCTCTCTGACCTGCAAATCTGATTCCAGCATCAGATTCAGAGAAACAGCTTTACAGGGACCGTTTACCCAGCACCGACAATTGTGTAAGGTTGAGTTCTTATAATGAATGCCTGTGCGTGTGCGTGTGTGCATGTGTGGCTGTCCTAGGGGTTCTGCTTCTCTGATGGAGCCCTGATGGGTCAGGAGGAAGCAATGAGAGGGGAGCTGAGGCCTAAAGGGCCAGCACCGTTGCTCTGCAGTTCGTGGTCCTGGCTCCTGGTAGGTCTAAGAGTTGACTGACTCTTAACCAGGCCAGGCCTCTCAGGATGTTGTAGGAACTAGAACTGAGGGGACTCCCCTCTGCAGGTGTGGCGGCTGTGAGAAGCAGGGTTGGGGGCTGTTGGCAGCCATATTAGTCTGCTATGGTTCATGGAACTAAGTACCATAGATTTGGGGGGCGGGGGGGGGGCTTAAACAAACAGACATTTACTTCTCACAGTCCTGGAGGCTGAACATCCAAAGTCAAGATGTCAGCAGGTTCGATTTCTCTTGAGGCCTCTCTCCTTGGCTTGGCGATGGCCGTCTCCTCCCTGGGTCCTCCCAAAGTCTCTCTGTGTGTCATCCCTGGTGTCTCCTCCTTTGCTTGCAAGGACACTGGTCCCATTGGATTAGGGTCCTGCCCTAAGGGCTTTGTTTTAACTTCATTGGCTCTTTAAAGGCCCTCTCTCCAAATATGGTCACGTTCAAAGGTCACGAGGTCCAAGGTTAGGACTTTGACACATGAATTTCGGGGGAACACAATTCAGCATATGACAGTAGCTAAGCAAGTGCGGTGGGTTTACTTTTTACCCTTTGGAGAAAGTCTGTCTGCAGTGAAAGAGAAGAGTTAGCCGATATCTAGAGAGATGTGGAACTAAGAGGTGGAGAGGATTGTGCATGTGAGCTGGAGGAGCTCAGCTCTGTAAGGAATCACCTACAAACTGCTTCCATATGTGGTTCGTGGCACAGTTTATGTTACCCTTCCCAGAGTGCAGAGTGCCTGATGCTTTTTCCTACAGTGCGGTCAGGCCCTAGATCACTGTCCCAACTTCCGAGCTTCCCAGTGTCTTTGCAGGATCCTGCCAAAGCCTGGCTGTCTGCCCGGCCATCTCCCCGGTCAGTCGCTTAACCAACTGAGCCAGCCTTCGGCTCAGGTCATGATCCTGGAGACCCGGGGTTGAGTCCCACATCGGGCTCGAGTCCCACATCAGGCTCCCTGCTCGGCGGGAAGCCTGCTTCTCCCTCTCTCACTCCCCCCTGCTTGTGTTCCCTCTCTCACTGTGTTCCTCTCTGTCAAATAAATAAATAAAATCTTAAAAAATATATAATAATGTGTCCAGCTTTCAGAAGCCCAGTCACAGTTTTATAACATGTGGCCATTCACCAATTCATGTTTTTTGAGCTCAAGTTATAAATGAGGCTCAGCAGTAGGGACTGTGAAAGATGTTAAGGTGGTGAGGACAGGCTCCCAGCTCAAAAACACACCATCTGGATAAGCTCAGGGACCAAAGCTCTGGGCCAGAAATGTACCACACCTTAGAATCAAGGTCAGAGAGTAATTTTGGTTCTGATTCAGCCCCCTGGACAGAGGGACAGAAATCCCCAGTTACAGTCAGGCACAGGCATTTAAAATTGCACAGCCTGTGTATAGGAGAGCCTTTCCCTCTCCCACTGTTTACATCTTACAGTGCTTTTGATAAATTCCAAAACAATTTGGATATATCGCAGAAATCAAAGTCACAAATCTTTGTTTGCTCTCGGACTGTTTTGAAACAAGTCACTGTGGATTCTCTTCCTCTCTGTCTGGCTTCTGGGTGGCCTCTCAGTTTTGTCTATGGTTGACAGTGCCCTCTGGTTGTGCAAATATTTGGAAAGAGTTGAAAAGACGTACAGCTGTGATGAGTACAACCTGTCTAGTGGGTTGACTGCTGCTATGTGTCTGGTCACGGCTTTGAACATTTAGGGTCAAACTACGGGGCTGGCATAAAATGCAGCCCTATTGCATGAAGAACTCATCACAGAGCAGTAAAGTGGGTCACTAGGCTATAATTAGGGGCTGTAAAGCCTAATCCCATGTATGTGAAGAATTTAGTTTGGTGGCATAGAGCAGAAAAATTAAAAGAAAAATAGGGACATCAGTCGGATAAGAATACATTTTTGTGTCTTATAATAAGAAATCTGGAAACGGGCAGTGGAATGTTCTATGAATCATAGGAACCCAGACCCTTCTTAATCCATGATTCTTGGAGTGTAGAAGGTAGTTGCAGAAGCCCCAATGCCGGGGAGAAGGAGGGGCTGAAGTGAAAAGGACACTTGACAGCAGATTACACTTTCTCCCCAGTGACAGTGACCTGTGGGGTGTCAGTCTGACTGGACTGTGGGTGCCCAGCCATGGGTTTCCCCCGGCATCTGAAACTGGAGCGTTCCTATGAAAACTTTCATAAGCTAAAATGGCATGAAGTGGAGAGTATCCCATTTTTCGAAAGTTCGCGTTACACCTCTTCGCTCTAATGGAAGACCCCCATGAGGACTTGTCTTATTTGGGGTTTTGTTGGCCTTATTTTTTGTTTGGTTTTGTTTCCGTAAAAGCACACATCCTCTTTGGATTTCTTTCAGCTCGTTCATGAAAACAAGGACTCAACACGTACTTGCTTGTACGACCAGCGAGCAGGTAGCCGTTTGCAAAGTGAGAGGTATTGTCATCAGAACCTGATCCTGCTAGTACCCTGATCTCAGACTTCCAGCCTCCAGATCTGTGAGAAAGTATCTGTTGTTTAAGCTCCCCCGATCTTCTGGTCTTGGATAGTTTGTTACTGCAGCCTGAGCAGACTAATGCACGCGGCCCCGTGCTGGCGCCAACCCCTCCCGCTACAAAGTAAAGACAACGACCAAATTGAATAAAGGCAGAATAAGTAGTGATAAGGGCCAGAGGACTGGATGTGCCATGGATGGGGTCTGCTCTTCAGAAAGGAAACTCGGTGGCTGTGGGATATGGCATTGTGGAGAGTGGAGGGATGGGAGGGAGGGAGACATGCTGAGGTCTGGGCAGGAGTCGTCCAGGCAGAAGGAACAGGGAGCCCAGAGTCCACAAGAGACGAGCTTGAGATGTGGCTGGAGTAGGGAGAGCCCAGGGCGGCGGGCCAGGTCACGTGGAAGGATTTGGTGTTCTATGTATGACGTGAAGTGGCAGGAAAAGTCAGGGCGGGAGAGCAGTGTGGTCTGAACCCCAGTTTAAAAAGATCCCTCTGGCTGCCCTGTGAAAGACAGACCAGGGCAGGGGAGACCTGGAGTGGGGAGAGCCATCAGGAGCATCGGTGAGAGATGCTGGGCTTGGGATAGCTTAGTAGGCTCAGGACTGCTGCGAAGTAGCCAGACTCACTACGTTCCGAGAGACAGAGAGCCGGCAGCGACGAATCTGAGACGTGGAAGGAAGAAATCGCCGCATTTTTAGATACATCCGCGGATCGCAAAGGATCTGGGGCATCCAGGTACTTTTGCCAGTTAAAGGCTGGGACTGGGTGAAATAAAGTACAGAGAGAGTGAAGAGGCCTGGGAACTCTGAGACTCAAGCCTCTGCGAGGAGGAGCATCTGGTCAAGGAGGAGGTGTGGCCCGCGGGCTAGGAGGCCGGCCAGAGAGCTCAGTCTGGAAACTTCCAAGAAAAGGAAGTGCTTCACTGTCCAAGGTTGCTGAGAAGTACATTCATCTTTGGAGCTGCAGGATGGCAGTTGTTGTACGATAAAGAATTTGGCTTGTCTTTGTCCTGGGTTCCTGGGAGGGAGACTAAGACTTTGGAATTGCCCACCTGCCAGCGATGTCTTTGCTATTCATGCTGGGCTCCCAGATGACATAAGGTAATGGCAGGACTCAGGATGGGGGCTGGCCACGTCAGGAAGACTGAGCATGTGATCAGAGGTTGGGCCTTTGAGTCACGGGGTACTAGCCTGATCTCCTGACCTTGGGGAGTGGAGAGCAGCTGGAGATGGTGTTCAATCATGTGGCCACTGATTCAATCTACGGTGCCTTCTCGTGACGTTCAGCAGAATTTCCTGGTTAGTAAATACACTGATGTGCTCATTCTACAGGAGAGGGCGCATAGCCTGCTTTCAGGACCCTCCCAGTCTTGGCTCTATGTGTTTCTCCATTTGGCTTGTTCTGATGTGTATCTTTTAGAATATAACCGGAATCATAAGCATAGTGCTTTCCAGACTTCTGTGAGTCCTAGTGAATTATGAAAACTGAGTATTGTGGGAACCCCTGAATTTGTAGCCAGTTGGTCAGAAAGTTCTGGGGTCCCCAGAACTTGCAGCAGTCCTGTGGAGGACAGAGCTCCTAACTTGTGGGGTGTGCACTAACTGTACATGGTTAGCTTCAGAACTGAATTCCCATATTGCAGGGGTTCCTTAGTAGCACGTATGAGTGGGAGTCCAGTGGTGTGGTAGGGGCAGAAGCTTGATTGTTGGGGATTTAGAAGGAGAGGACGAAGAGGTAAGTGGAGATACAAGTACAGACAATTGCTTTGGGGCATTTTATTGGGAAGGGGGACAGAAAAAGAGAATGGTGGAATTATAATAAACTCCCTCAAATGTTGATTGTTAATTTGTAAGGGAGTAAATTCCTAGACAGGCAGTCATAACGGTAGTTTTGAAAGAGGCAGTTATAGGGATGCCTGGGTGACTCAATCCTTACGCATCTGCCTTCAACTGGGCTCATGATCCCAGGGTCCCAGGATCGAGCCCTGCATCAGGCTCCCTGCTCAGTGGGAAGCCTGCCTCTCCCTCTCTCACTCCCTCTGCTTGTGTTCCCTCTCTCGCTGTCTCTATCTCTGTCAAATAATAATGAAAAAAGTCTTGAAAGAGGCGGTTTTGTGTTGCCTGGTCATGATTAACAGGTTGTATGGTTAGCTAGTACCCTAATGGAGGAGAGGCAGGCAAGGAATATTAGGAAAGGCACAAGAGTTGGCATATTTGAATGGACAATTGATCTGAGGACCAAGGAAATAGAGGTATAGGGCAGGGGAAAGCAGTGAGAAGAAATGGATCCAAAGATAGAGGTGGGAGATGGGGGATGGGGAAGAGGAGGCCCAGACAGCAGATGGATTCTGAGGGTTCCAAGCACCAGGAAAAACCCAGCAAAAGAACTAATTTACAAGTGAGCCAACTGGGCTTCTCAGCTTTAACTGGCTATGGAGTGACCAAGAGCGAGGAGTTCATACGAAGTGGATTGTGCTTCTATGCCGCTCACATGGTATTCCCAGCACAGTACCTGGCCTGGAGTGGATGTTCAGGAAATGCTTGTTGAATTAACTGGAGTTTTACCTACTTTGTCCCCCACACCAAGCCTTTAGATCATCTATGTGGAAATTTAAATATTAGGGTAATTTCCCTCAGGTGGAGAATGTGCTCAGGAGTTGAAACTAGATTGCCAGGGATTTTTGAAGAGTAATTTCCAAACACAGGTGACCCCTCAAGTCTCTGCCAACATAAGATTGTTTGGATCCATGATCTCCACAGAGGTCAAAAGAAATCACAATGATGACAATAATTAGAATGTCAATAATTAACACGCACTGCCTACTTAGTCGTGGCACCATGGTAAACGGTGCATGCATTGTTTCATTTAGTAGTGCCTATGAAGTGGGTGCCAGTATTATACCCATTTTACAGGTTAGGAAACTGAGATATAGAAAGAATAAATGACTTTCTCACAGTTGCCCACTGTAAGTGGGAAAGCCTTGACAGAAGGGCTATTTACGTACCAGGCTAGGGGTTCCCCTAGGCTGTGCCCTGGAATCACCTGGGAGCCTTGAAAACTCCCTGTTCCCAGGTTACATGCAGACCAGTGAAATCAGGGTGTCTTGGTGTTTGTTCAAAACCTACTTGGAGTGTCACATGTGCCAGCCCCTTGCTCGGGGGCCAGGGGGACACCGCCAAAACCGGTGGGCCACTCCAGATCGGTAGGTGGCAGGTTTAATAAGCAAGAACACTTCCAAGTGAGCTTTGTCTTGGGTGGCCACAGAATGAGTAGATCTCCACACCCACCATCTGAACCCTGAAATTTATAAACACATCTTAGCTGGGTTTAGTCGCATATACCATCCGACAACATCTTAAACTCTCAAGGCTCTGTCCTTGGAAGAGGGCCCATGTGGGAACTTAGGCACAGTGTGCCATCCCAAGGACAGAGGAGGGGTATGAGTGTCTAATTGCCCAGTTCCAGCTGGAGGGTCAACAGGTGGTCATGTCTTCTTGATTATCTCCTCCAATACCTGGGTGGGAGCCAGGTGTCAGTACTGTTTAAGGATTACTGGTGAATTCCAGCAGGCAGCAAAATTTGAGAATTACGTAGTAGTTCCCAAATATAGTAAGCTATATTGCTCTTCAAAAGTAGAGGTCAATGGAAGTAAATCAAGTGTCCCTTGATAGCTAGATGGATAAAGATTATGTTATATACATTAAATGGAATATTAGCCATAAAAGAGAAGGAGATCTTGCTATTTGAGGCAAGATGGAGGAATTATTCTAAGTGATATAAGTCCAAGAAAAACAAATACCATATGACTTGATTTCTATAAGGATGCTAAAAAACAAAATAAACAAACAAAAAACAGAAACAGCCTCATGAATACAGAGAATAAACTGATGGTTCCCAAAGGGAAGGAAGGTGAGGGGAATGGGTGGTTCAGGTATGGAATGAATAAGTCATAAGGATGAAAGGCACAGCATAGGGAATGTAGTTAATGGTATTGTAATAGAGTAGTATGGGGACAGATGGGAGCTACACTTGTGAGGGATAGAGAAGCTGAATTACTACATTGCACACCCGAAAACAATGCAGCATGTGTGTCAACTATATTTCAATAACAATGATAAAAAAATCGACAGGGGCACCCGGGTGGCTCAGTCGTTAAGCGTCTGCCTTCTGCTCAGGTCATGATCCTGGAGTCCCGGGATCAAGCCCCGCATCAGGCTCCCTGTTCAGCGGGAAGCCTGCTTCTCCCTCTCTCACTCCCCCTGCTTGTGTTCCCTCTCTAGCTGTGTTTCTCTCTGTCAAATAAATAAAATCTTAAAAACAAACAAACAAACAACCACCACAGAGGTCAAGTGCGTGACTGGTACATGCAGAGGGGGGTGCTCACCTTTCCTGCTCCCTTAGGTACAGGGCAGAAAATCCCAGGTGGGAACCACCCTGAACAGAGAGGATGGCTTCCGTAGGTAGGGGCGGCAGATTTCCCTTTTGGTTACCAGTCTTCACCCCTCTTCTGCAGGATTGGGGGCGGACAAGCTGAAATATTACAGAAGAGGGGATCAAATGGATGTATGATTTATTATTATTATTTTTGTTATCATTCTACAATCTAGATGAGCTAGAAGAATTGTGCTCATTTTAATAAGCTAACGAGTACTGGGGGAGAGTCTCCCCCAGGGACTCGTGGTGATGTATGACATCGAATGTTAACTGTCAAGACCAGGAAGTTTTTTTTTTTTAAAAAAGACGCCACCCTCACTTTCCCTGTAATTGCTCTTGCAGGGAAATTGCTCTGCTGGAGCTCGATGTGCTGCTGAACATCGAGCCTGGAAACTCAGCCCTTGTAGTTTCCAGAGTCCAGCCAGAGACCCCGTAAATGACTCTCCGTCAGCGCACATGGGAAGAAATGTGGAGAATAGGGCCTGTCTTGATTTTGTGGTGTAGCGCAGTCAGGACATCTATTAGCTGCAATAAAACAAGGCAGACAGCTGGAGGGTCATGGAAATCATAAGGCAGTTGGCACCATCTGTGATAATTCAAGGCCCTGAGTATAGAATGGCTTTGTCGTGAGGGTGAGAGGCAGTGTGCTAGATGATGTGAGACATAAAAATAATGCTTTGCAAAAAGCATGTGATAGCCACATGCAGGTGCGAGGCAGGTGACATGGGTGTCACACTGCCTGTCACAGGGCAGCCTAGCCTCTTCCTGTCCTCACACATGTGTTTGCCCTCTGTTATGAGGAGCCTTCTCTGGCAAGGCTAAAAATATCAGTGGGGGTGAGAGGTAGGCGTGGAGCATACATTAGCTATCTATGTGGTATAAGGTAGGGCAGACTTACCTTTTAGGGTAAAGGAGGAGGTGTTATCTATTAGCATCTGTGTTAGTTTCTTCCTGTTGTCTGACAGTCACCACACACTTGGCAGCTTAAAGCAACCCCCATTTATTAATGCACAGTCTGTAGGTCAAGAGATTTGGGTGCAGCAGGGTGCAACACAATCTCTGGGTTCTCTGCTCAGGCTTTCATAAGGCCAGGGTGTGGTCTCATCAGGAGGCTCAACTGCGGAAGAGTCTGCTTCCAGCGTTCATTCCGGTTGTTGGTAGAATTGAGTTCCTTGTAACCATAGAAGCCAGGTCCTGCGTCCTTGCTGTCTCTCAGCAGGTGGCCACCTGCATCCTTTATTTTGTGACCTTCTCCATCTTCAAAGGCAGCAGTGGAGGATGTCCTTCATGATTCAGACCTCTCGTGCTGAGAATAGTCCTGTTGCTTGTAAGGGGTACCTGGTATGGTCAGGCCCACTGAAGGTAATCTCCCTTTCTTAGGGACTCAGGACCTTAATTACATCTGCAAAATCCCTTCATGGAAGCACTTAGGTTAGTGTTTAGTTAAATGACTGGGAGAAGGTATGTGTACACCAGAGGAGAGTGGGATCTTGGGGGCTAAGAATTCTACCCACACAGCATCTCAGACAAATTTCCTGAAAGTGTGAACAGCATATGGGTCTATATGGAGGCCATTTAGGGCACATACCCATCCCTGAGCCTTTTTCCTCCACAATCCTTAGACACATCTGCTTGGTCTATATGAGGGTTTCAGAATTGGCAATAAAATCTTTACACACTTGTATTTGTTTTATTCATGGCTTACAGACATGTAACACCACCTCACTAAGGGGACAGAAGGCTGAGCTTTCCAATCCATCTACTGAGGGACAATGAGCGAGGGAGAAGAGCTCTTGCTCTTGCAGGAGAAATGCAGGAACATTTCAATAAAAATGGTTTCATGGGGCGCCTGGGTGGCTCAGTTGGTTAGGTGGCTGCCTTCGGCTCAGGCCATGATCTTGGAGACCCGGAATCGAGTCCCGCATTGGGCTCCCTGCTTGGTGGGAAGCCTGCTTCTCCCTCTCTCACTCCCCCTGCTTGTGTTCCCTCTCTGGATATGTTTCTCTCTGTCAAATAAATAAAATATTTTAAAAAAATGGTTTCATTACACCTCCCACTTAGAAACTGTGCATCACACATGAAAATAATGAGCTTTAAGATACAGCTATCTGAGGACAGATTTTTTAGGCATCTTTGGAAAAGGAAAGCCTGAGTCAATTCTTTACAGAGATTTCAGAGATACACAAACAAATCAGGGGCTTGGGGGATGGGTAAGGGAAGGGTATGGTCACTGAAGGGGTTCCAGGGTACAACTCTGCCAACGCCTCTGGGCTTTCTGAGCACGCTGGTTCATCCTTGATTCGCTCACTTATTAAACGCCAGAATTAGGCTAGACACTGGTGTACAAATGGTCTCCCTCCTCTCAAAGAGCTTGAATCCAGAGCAGAATCCAGAACCGTGGCTGGCAGTCATGTTGTCCAGGGGTATGAGCTGGGAACAATACTCATGGGAGCTGGTGAAACCCGGAGCCCACACCTAATTCCAGTGGGGCGGGAGTGTCAGCATTGCTGAGCCAAATCTCAGAGAGGACTAGAGCCATGGGACATTTATTTGCCTCCCTTTATGTGCAAAGTGAAGTAGCCCAACCGAAGGCAGGGGTTTGCACTGGTGTAGTGGGCTCTCTTGTTTCCCACCCACAGTAGCTCTCAGACTTGAGAGAGCATCAGGAGCCCAGGGAGCGCATAAGCAAACACACTGATTATTCAGGGAGTCCTGGGGGCATTGGAGAGTTTGCATTTCTGAGAGCCAGGTGATGCTAAGGCTTCTCTGGCTTTTAGAAACTACTGCTCCGTGGCTTGCTGTCTTTCACCTCTGTGGATGGCTCCTGCAAAGGGTTAATAAAACATCAGCCACGTTGGTCATTTTTACAATGGACATTGATGAATTTGGCATTGGATGCAACTCACTCAAGTGAAGGATGGCTGCCCAGAGGAAAGGGCCAAGTTTTCCTCCAGGATCATGAGTGGTTAGGATTTCAGGGAGACTGTGATGGAAGAGGAGGCCATTTGCCTACCTGCGACCTCGCATGTCCCTATGTTGGTGACAAGAGCAGAAGATAAAGTACTCAGCATTACCCAAAGTGACTCGGGAGGTGATTAATACTCAGAGCTCCTTGAGCAAAAAGGTGGGCATGCAAGATGCAATTAAGATGATAGTGCATAGGGGGGAGCTGGGGATGCTAAGCAGAGGACGAGGAGAGCTCCTGCCTGTCTCCAGCTCTGCCGATTATGAGAACCAGAGATGGGGTTCATGATTCTGCCAGGCTCCTCAGGATGCAGAAAAAATGTAATTGGAAAGGTTATTTTCAAGACGTGGGCATTTCTCTGTCTCCCTCCCTGGAAGGCTGGAGCTCCAGCACTCGGGGATAACTGTGTAGATGAGGGTTGCAGCCGGGAAGGGGAGGGGGCGGGGGGCGGGAGCGATTTGGTTTAAATTCCGACTGTGTCTGGTTTGGCTAGTAATTGATAGAAGGAAGTAAATGACCCGAAGGATGTACTCAGTGTGCTTCATAAGTCTTGTGCCAAATGCTGTGGCAGCCGAGGCTATCTACACGGGGCCGGCCCTGCCAGGCCGGAGAAAATCATTTCCGAACCCTTTCGGTATTCCTTCTGCTTTTCAGACCCTTGACCTCTCTCCAGGGCCAGGTAGTAACTCCTATGCGCCATAAAATTCTCATTCCCTCAGCAAACTGTTGCATAATAAATTAATTAGATACGAAATGACCAAATGGTGATTTAACGCATCTATTAGGTAAACGTTTTAACTCCAGTAAATAACCCTATGGTGGTGAAAGGGAAGCAGGCAGGTGGGACGCGTAGTGCCTTTGGCTCTTCCGGAGTCCCCTGGCAGATTAATGAGTCAGATTTCCAGGGCAAATGAGCCCTGGAAGCATACCTCTGCGGCTGGTGTTGATAGGAGCTTTCACCAGCGCTTATGCTGATAGTAATAATAGCTAGCCCGCACTGCCGCAAGCGCTATTTGTTCTCTTTTTAAATTTTCTTAGCAACCCTTTGAAGAATGTCTTTATTATCATCCCCATTTTGTAAAAAGAGGAAACAGGAGGCACAGACAAGTTTAGGAACTTCCCCAGGGTCATCTGGCCAGTAAGTGGTCAAGGTAGGATTTGAAACTGGACGGTTAGGCTCGCAGCTCGTGCATGGCGCATGGATCCCTGTGCTAGCCGCCTGAAGTCACTCCCCACACCTGTCTTCCCTGCCACAGCTCTGTACATAGACCATTTCTCTGGTCCTCATTCCCCTGTCCTTTCCCCCGCCCCCCAAGGGCTGTGACTTTGTCTTATTTCCTGGATTAGAAGGATCTAGAAGAGTGTTGAGCACCGAGTGGGAAATGCTGTATGTTGAATAAACGAAGGAATCAGTTGAAAATTTCAATAGGGATTTTTTCCTGTCATTGAATTGTTTAACATTTCCCACTTGAGCCAGTAAGTTGTTAACAAATGTTACACCACGAGTGCCTGATGTTAAAAAGAGTTGGCCTTTGAGTTTTTGACTATAGAAGCATCGAACAGATGCTTATGTTTATAAGAGGGAAAAGATTTTGCATCATCTAGAACTCTGCCGCTTTGTTCTTTCTAATGCATTTTAGAATCTGGGAAGGATAGAGTGTCAGTGAGGGCCAATGGAGCAGGTGCAGGGCTGGAACAAATTGAGGAAAGTGCCATGAGTTTGCATGTAGAAAGCATGTATCTACACAAATGTCCATGAACAGTGTTTGTACCTAAGTATGTTGTGTGTGTGAGTATGTTATCATTCAGGATCTAGTCAAGAAACTGAAACCACACAAGTTATTTTAATAGAAAGAATTTACTCTAAGGAATCCATCAAACAGCTGTTGATCTGCCAGAAGAAGTGAGAAGAGAACACAGATGTAGCACTATTAGCATGGAGATAGTCTCTGCAGGAAGCAGCTGGGAGCCCTAGGGCTGGGAGACTGTTGGGGTCTCCAGAATCTGGAAGTTTTGATGGGAACCCACATAAGAGACAGACTTTGGAGGCGGGAACCCGCCTGGCAGCTGCCGGACTCCAGAGCTGGGGAGGGTGCTTCCTGGCAGGTGCAGGACCTCAGAGGAGGGGTGAGGGTCCTGGGATCCACGTTCTGGGGCAGTGAGGGAAACCTGGGAATTGGAGCCACCTGCATCTGGGATCGACCTGCTGGTGCTGGGATGAAGGGCTGTCCTTGGGGCGATGCAGAGAGGAATAAAAATCTTTCTCTTATGGTCTTCCAGCCTTCACCCAGTACCGCCAAATGCTGAGCCTCCCAGGGAGGCAGCTGGCAAAGGACAAGCAGAGTTGGCCAAGTTCTGACCCTGGTCTTCCTGCGTAAGTTGTAGAAAGACGCTTAGAGCTGGAAGACGACACTATGTAACAGACAGATGAAGGCCCTTTACCATGGCGATGGCCCTTGCACCGCCTTTGCAGGAGAGCTGACATTTCTTTGGACCTAGATTATGCACCGAAATCCTTATCAACAATCTCATTTGAAGGTTCCATGCCAAAGAACACCTTTCCCTAGTCCAGTCCTCACCAGACAGAAGACATGTCTATTCTCTACTCTCAATGACGACACTTAGTTAAATAACAGTAACAGTGATTGCTTGTTGTGTTCTAGGTACATGATACTGACCCCTATCATCCCATATGATCCCTATGGCAACCCTCTAGAATGGATCATATTTTTGGCTCCAATTTCTGGATGAGAAACTGAGGCACATAGAAATTAAGCAACTGACCCAATTTTCTAAGTTTATAATGTGGCTAAGATCCAGGATCTATGCTCCTATCTTTTCTACTTTATTGCCTCGAGTCACTTACTGAATGGGGCTCTGGACTGAGAATGAGAATGAGCTGACGTAGGCACCGGAACAGGGCTGTGGTTAGAGCACATGCTTTAGACCACAGGGAAGGTGGCTTGAAGGTTGAGCTACAGTTCTTGCTAAATAAGTGGCGTTGGGCAAATGGATGAAACTCATACCCCTTAGTTTCCTCTGCTTGAACATGGGAATAAGACAGTATTTGCCATGGAGATTATTTTTTCAGAATTAAAAGAGATTATGCATATATATCACTTAGTATCACTTGTTAATAATAAATATTAATAGCATATATCCTTTTAAAAATTATTCTCATTATTTTCCAATGTAAAGCAGGAAGCCCTTTGTACTTCAGCTGCTGAAGCTGAGAAAGGGAGTGATTGGTGGCCCACTTCTAAGGTGAACTGCCCTCTGCAGAGGCTGATGGCTGGTGATCTGTAGCAGGGCCATTTGCAGAATGAGAGTGGCTAGACCTGGGCAGGACATAGCAAATGTCCCCCCACCCCCACCCCATTCTCTCCTTGACACCCAGGAAGAAGTTTCACTGAATTCTCCTTCCTGCATCCTGCCTGTGGTTGGCTGGACGTTGATGTCTAGCCTTCCCAGAACTTGTGAGTTCATTACCTGGGTCGGAGGGACTTGCCTTTGTGATTCAGTGAAAGGTATTGAGATGAGGAGGTGCTCCTGGGTGGCTGGAGGGCCCACTGTCATCACAATGCTCTGTCCCAGAGGTGATAGGAGATGAGAGAGGAGAAGGGAATGCAGGCAGGGATCCAGACAGTGGAGTGGTGGGGCTATGGGGAAGAGAATGCGATGGCCTCTAGAAGACATGAGAGCCAAAGAGATGGATTCTCCCATTGGAGCTCTCAGAAGGGCTCAACCCTTCAACACTTTGATTTTTAGCTCTGAAGACTCTTTTGGGACTTCTCTCTCTTGGAACTTTAAGAGCATAAACCTGTATGATGTTAAGCTCTTATGATTGTGGGAGGGTGTCATAACAGCAATGAGAAATGGATACACTCCCACCTGACTCGGTTATCCCATCTTCTTGACTATGGTCTATCTCTGTGCTTTGTCTGTACAGTTTCTCTCCCCATATAGGGCCCTGCTGTCTTCACTTGCTTGCTTGTCTCTATCTCCTACTAGGCAGACAGTCAAAGTGTTTGAGGGGAGGTGTCTCAAGAGCCTTAGAGCCTATCAGAGGCCTTAGTACATAACAGGCTACATAAACGTAGGTGACCTGAATTGCTATGCATGGACAGGTGTGTTTACTTGTTCTTATCTTAAGCCATTGAAAATCTGTGACTTATCTTACAGGACTTTTCTAAGTTATCTTCTGTGGTTTAAAAGCACTAAAGATGGTGTCAAGGAGAGAAAACCATACTCTGAACTTATACCCAGGCAAACAACAACATCCTTGATGCCTTGCTCTTTTGCTGACCATGGTCAGCTTAAAGGTCAAAGCAATAATGTTTCACTGATGGAGGAGAGAAGAAGAGAGAGGACCTGCAGAGCTATTTAGAAGACGAGTGCTAAACCAAATATAATTGAAGCAAGAAGTGATCAGAATATGCAGCACCTGTTATTTTAAGGAGAATAAATTCATGAGATTCAGATTTCAGCATGACAGAGAAAAAAAGGGGATGTTTTTCACATTCTCCACAAGATGTTCAGCAAGACAAATCTGTCAAAAAATGGGGGAGAGGTCACATGGGAGCCAACAGAAAGTTGTGGATAGAATTCGTTCTGTCACATGGCACCATCTCAATTAAAATATTACTAGGGGACTGTCATTTAGACTCTCATCTTTCCGGAATCTTTTATATGGAATCTTGACAGGGTTTATTTATTCAGTAGGAGAGCCTCTGAAATCTTCCCATTAGGTTTGCAGTCTGAGATAATTAATGTGTGAAATGGTCTATTGCCTCTATTTTGACCGGTGCTGTCTCAAATGTATGGGAACTTGATAGTAAACAAGGCAGAGAGTCCTCTGGGATGTCCAGAGTTTGTGTTATTCTCCTGGATGGTACCACATCTGGGATTCCTTTTATACGACGCTGGGGTCACAGTTCCTGGAGCCCAGACATAGTCCATTATGAGTCCTCCCCAAGGGGAGGTCTTATTAATGGGCAATGAGGTGGTAGGAGGAACGAGGTTTAAGGGAAGGTCACATAGACGAGTCATGCTCAAGAGTGAGCGCTGGGTAGAGTGTGGGATCATATATCTGCAACAGGGGGCGCAGGGAGGGGGGTGGGGTGAGGGTCAGATTTCCTTGCCATGGTTGCCAACTTCCATGGTGTAAATATTCCTGCCATGGCTGATTTCAGCTGACTAGCAACATTCTTAGAAATTCAATAGCCAGTTCTCGCTAGCTAGTACAAACAGCTCCCGCAGAGCCCTGGGATTTTGTGCGTGTTGCTGAAGGCAGGCATTGGGGGTGGGGGAATAGAGGATAGGCAGCAGTCCAAATTAGAAATTACTGGAACAGAAGACAGGTAGGCCTAAAGCCTGAGCCTGTGTGAGAGAGCTTGCATAGGGAAAACCGAACCACAGTTCGCGGTCATTGCCAGTTTTTTTTACATCTGCCCAGCAAGTGGATATATGGCTAGAGTCTTCCAGAACTTCCGGGAAGAGCCAGGAGAGCATATACTGAGACTGGATGATAGATTTTGCTTGTTTACTCTGTGCCCATGCCGTATTTGAACACTTTTGCTTGTAACCCCCTGGATAAACCTGCAAAGCTGTTGTTGTTATTGGCATTTCTGACGATGAGAGAGATAAGTGGAAAAGGGTTAAGTATCTGCCTGACATTGTACCTCTAGGAAGTAGCGAAGGCTAGGGTTGGAATCTGGGTATTTCTGAAGCTGGTTGCTTCAGTTCAAATGAGCAGGGAATGGGGAAAAGTTGGACAAGTATCCCAGCAGGATTTCCTTTCCTGAAGGGGAGGTGTCTTTAGCGTGCTTCTGAGGTGGATAAGATTATAGGGTCCTGATTCACTGGGTTTGGTCTAGGAGTAGTACCTGAGTCCCTTATGATTTGGAAGTCAGGTGCTAGTCCAATAAAGTTTTGGATACCACGCCCGCTTGAAGCAAGGCCATGAACCCCACAGGTTGGGGTCTGGAGCTGGAGGGGAAGGGGCCATAGAGGAGAAGGGGCTGGCAGGAATGAGGCAGAGGGTCAGAAGCACAGCTGGGAAGAGTGGAGCTCAGGGCAGGGTTCCCAACCAGGAAGGAAGTAGACCATTGGGAGGGAGTTTCAGGTATGTGAGAGCAGAGAGTCTGTTGGGTCACAGAGGGTCATCCCCGATTGGAAAGTGTCCCTGGGACCACCACTTATTCCCCAAACCTCTTTCGCAAGTTACAGAGTGTGTTTCAGAGGCTGTTGTAAGCGAGTTGTTAATGAACCAAAAGAATGATCAGACCAATAAGGACAAACATCAGCTTTGGTCCCTAAGGGGCTGAACTTGGACATTTAATAGGACGCTTGACCTTGGACACTCTCTGCAGGGGACCACATCATCACCACATACTCGTTACCATGTGTGTTGTTCTTCCCAGGGCTCTGCTGGGCTCCGGGCAGAGTTGAGGCAGAGTGGCCCCTAACAGAGATCCCAACCCCGTGCATTGGGGGTGGAAACTGGGGGCTTAGAGGAACAGCGAAGACTCTGGAAGTGCCCATGGGTGTATACAGGAGTAGATGGGCATTCGCAATCAGGGGCTACAGTGACTAGACCACCCTGTGGGCATTTTCTTGGTATCTGGGGAAAAAAAGAATTTTATACTTAAAAAGAGGAGAACTAAAATAGAAGGCAATAACTAAAACAATCAAACAGTTTAAAAGTAAATGATTTTTATTAACTGGTGATGGGCAACTCACAAAGCACTAGCGTGTACATGTGTACATGTGTGTGCACACGTGTATAAACACATGCACGTGTGTGTTGTGCGCACACATATGTACGCATACACGCATGTGCATGCACACAAACACACATGTGTATAGCGCATATATGTGTGCACATGCATGCATGTATATGCACATGTGTCTTGTGTGTGCATATACATATATGTATGTGTGCGCATGTGTATGTGCGTGTGTGTGCCCACACACGCATGAATGTGCATGTGTGTATACTTGTGTGTATGTGTGAGTGTATTAATGTGTGCTTGCATGTCCATGTGTGAAAGAGGAGAGAGGGAGGGAAGAGGGAAGGAGAAGTGAAACAGGACTTGGCCATGAGGCTTCGTGGAAGGCCAGGCAGGGAGAATGTTGGTAAGACAGTAGGGAAAGAGCAAGATGCAGGTGAAACAGTGAGAATCCAGTGTGAGGCCTGAGAAACTGGTGATCTGTCCTGTGTTTCTTGTGTTTCTTAGTGGGTTTCTGGTTGCTGGCTCATTAGGGACCATCAAGAATCCATACCAGGTCCAGATATCCGGGAATGAGAAGCACATGGGGAAGGCTTTGGGGGTCGAATGTCCTTACTTCTAGAAAATAGGGCTAAAGGGACATCAGCAAATGCCCAAGCCTCTGGCGTGCTTCAGTTCCTCTCTGCTGGACAGATGGGGGCTGAGCTCAGTGGCAGGCAGTCTCGGGGCAGGAAGGGGGGAATTGGGCGCTCTGTCACCCCACAGAGACCGCCCGGCCTGCACCCAGTGGAGCTGAGGGTTGTGATGGGTGAGAGGACCCAAGGCAACTCCAAAAACAGCTCCTCTTCATTGTCACACCACATTTAAGGGTTCCCCAAACATCTCACTCGTTCTGGTGAATGTAAAAAACGGACGATAGTTACTTCCTTAAACGTTTTTACCTATTTATTTAGTTTTAGTATTTTTAAACTATTTCTCAAAATCTACTTATACATCCATTAAGGGCAAAACGGTATATTTAAACCTTGTATTTACATGAATGAAGACAAATGACAGATTAGAAGAGAAATAATAATTCTTTTTTTAAATTAAAACCGAATATCTTAATTCTGAGGAACATTTTACCACAAATGAATACATCCAGCATAGAACTAATCATCTTTTTTAAATCACAGAAAAATGTACCAAGTCCCTACAAAGAAATACAGCTTTAAAAGACTGTGCTTCAGAATGCAATCATCTTAAGTATTGTCTTGCAGACTGATTAACAGAAAAGAACTTAGAGGTGAATCTGCTCTCCGTCTGAACAGGGCACTCATCGCTATTCTATTTTTTTTTTCTTTTGAAATGATAAGCTTTGAACTACTGGGTATTTACCCAAAGAATATGAAAATACTAATTTGAAAGCTATAGGTACCCCTATATTTATAGCAGCATTATCTACAAGCAAAATTATGGAAGCAGCCCAAGTGTCCCCTGATAAACGAATGGATAAAGAAGATATATATAGGGGCGCCTGGGTGGTTCAGTCGTTAAGCATCTGCGTTCAGCCCAGGTCGTGATCCTGGAGACCCGGGATCGAGCCCCACATTGGGCTCCCTGCTCCGCGGGAAGCCTGCTTCTCCCTCTCTCACTCCCCTTGCTTGTGTTCCCTCTCTGGCTGTGTTTCTCTCTCAAATAAATAAATAAAATCTTTTTTTAAAAAAAGAATATATATATATATACATATATATAGATATATAATATATATATACATATATATAGATATATATGTATATATATGAATATCTATAATGGAATATTACTCAGCCATAAAAAGAATGAAATCTCGCCATTTGTAATAACATGGATGGAGCTAGAGAGTACTATGCTAAGTGAAATCAGTCAGAGAAGGACAAATACCATATTATCTCACTCATATGTGGAATTTTAGAAACAAAACAGATGAACATAGGAAGGGAAAAAAAAGAGAAGGAGGCAAACCAAGAAACACGCTTTTAATTCTAGAGAACGAACAGATGGTTACTAAAGGGGAGGTGAGGGAGATGGACGAAATAGGTGATGGCATCAAGAGCGTATTTATCATGATGAGCAAAGAGAAATGTATAGAATTATTGAATCATCACACTGTACCCCTGAAACTTACATAACACCACATGTTAACTATACTGGAATTAAAATAAAATTAACAACAACAACAAAAAATGAAATGTCAGATTTTGAGTACAAGTTTTCAAATTCATAGCATAGCATTCTCATAACTGTATTATAACTTTATTGGTCACAAAACTAATTCACATTGCTTTTTGGTAAGACAATTGCAAATTGCAAAACCTTTAAAAAATGAAAAACCCTCCCTTACGAGAATGAAAAGTGAAATCCTACGTAATTTCAGCCTCCTGAGTTAATTACTATGCAAAATTTGAGTGCATTACCTTCCAGACGTTTTCCAATTTTTTAAAAAAACAAAAGTAGGTTCTTTGTATTAGTTGTTCCTTGGTTAATTCATAACATTTTCCCATGTTGTTAAGTTCTTTTTAAAACATAATTTCTAAAGATGATAAAAATCACTTATCTTTCTCTAATTCTTAAACATCTTTTGTTAGATATTTTGCAATTATGAAAATGCTATGATGAATATTCTTGTCCAAAGATCTTTGAGTGAATCTTGGTTATCAGGATACATTTCTTGAAGGAGAACTGTCGGGTCACGTGATATGAAAAGATTTTGTTCTCCTGACATGGTGAATGTTGCTCAGGTCTTTTCAGCATATGGACACAAGTAAAGTCATTTTAGATTTTAGGATTATAGACTTATAATCCTCAGTGTGCTCTGAGAATAAAACAGTTTAAGTAAGATATCCAACTGCACCGGCAAAAAGGACCATTTCTCACGGAGGCCCAATGCAGACCAACACTGCTTCCTTAGCTTAAAAACAAAGCAGTGTCTACAACTCTATTGAACAAGGAGGCAGCTGTCTTGAAGTACTCTGGGCCATCGAGAGTCGCACCTGTTGCTGATCTCACCTGAGCTCCGCACCTTTCCAAGAAGCAGCCAGAACTCTCAAGCCAGGAGGAGGTCGGCTCAGTAGGTGAAGGGTCTGGGAGGTGATCTGTCTAGTACTAGACCCCCATGGTACTGAAGACTTGTATTGATGTGCATTTTCAAAATAGAAAAGGTGATAAACTCAACATTCATCATCCCTCCCACGCCCACCAAAAAAGTAGCTTTTATTGGCCCAGGGGCTCGTCCTCTTACTTGAATAGCTGCTACTACTGGAGTTCCCTGGACAGCTTCCTCTTCCTCTTGAGCATATTATGGAGGATTTTAGTGGGTGCCTCACCTTGGTTGGCGGTCGCTCAGACACATGGGCACACTCACTGTCAGAGAGCTTTGGGGCTGCTGCTGAGCTGTTCCTCATTATTTTGTGTCTTCACCTTCCTCCTAGCTAATCTATACTGTTGAGGGGACCCCTTGCAGAGAACCCTGGAGAGTGAGCTATTACCGTCTGTACTAAGGATCTCTGGTTTCGAATGTAGCATTTTTTGTCCTAGAACATCCCAGGTGGCTGAATCTGGACAGATCCATGTGCTGGTCTACTTGGGATGTGTTCCAATGGCTACCTCCTCCATTTTGAGACCCTGCTAGCCTGATAAGTCTCTCTGATTTTTCTTCCTTGGGGAAGATTTCCTTCCAAGAGCACTGTTTTTGCTCTAAATTTCAGAGGGTCCCATGTAAGTTTACCAAACATGTATGAACTTGAGATGAGGACATACTTCTGGATAATTCCAAGAGAGCTTCTGGCCTCCTCAGAAAATCAGAGAATTTAAACAAATATCAGGGAGAAAAGTGTTGCTGGGGTTATTCCAATCTCTGATCCAGCCAATAGGGATTTTCTCTGTAATAACTTGTGACTAAATTGTTTTTCAGAAAGGATGGGTCCATTTACATTTCCAGCAGAAACGCCTACTTCTCTGAGCCATCAGCAATATTAAATGCCATTGTGGAAAAAAGGATTTTGTCAGTTTGGAGGCAACAAATAGTGTCTGGTTATTTTTATTGACATTTGGTTGGTGATTAGTAAATTTGAATGCTTCTTCAAATGTTTACTGTCTAGTTGTTTTTCTTCTTTTGGCAGTTATTTGCTCTTTTCTTTTGCTTAATTTTTAAAATCTTAAAATAGACATCTTTTTCTCATTAACTTTTATGTTTTAAGGATGTTAATTAGCCATCTGTTCATCAGGTGGGATACTTTCAATTTCCGCCAACAGAAAAAGTCAGGGATTCATAATTGCGTATATAAGAAGACCCAACTAGGTGGGGCACCTGGGTAGCTCAGTTGGTTAAGCATCTGACTCTTGATCTTGGCTGGGGTCTTGAACTCAGGATCATGAGTTCAAGTCCCATATTGGGCTCCATGAGGGGCATGGAATCTACTTTAAAAAAAAAAGGAAAGAAAGAAAGAAAGAAAAAGAAGACCCAAGTAGGAAAGCTCTGAAATTGGCTAATTCAGGGACTTTGGCATCATCAGGGACCCAGATTCTCTCCATCTTTCCTCCCTGTAATTCTTGACATATGCCTTGCTCTCAGCCTCATGTCTCCATGGTCTGGAGATGATGGCTTGAAATTCCAGAAATCCCCTCTTCATCATAGTAACACCCAGAGGCAGAAAGAGTCTCTTTTCTTCCAAGAGTCTCTTTTTACAGCAAGCAGACTTCCCTTTAGATCTCATTGGCCAGAACTGCATCACATGCCCATGAGAACAGTCATGGGCAAAAGTGACCACTGTGACTGGCTCAGATCAATCACCACTTGATCCTGAAGGTCACAAGGGGAGAGGTACCTAAACAAAACAAAGGGTCTCTTAGCAAGGAGGATTGGGAGAATGACCTTTGCATTTACCTCCAACAGTGTCCGCCACATTATGAGTTTTGTAAGCCACATTCTAGTTTGGAAACAACAAATTGGCACCTCTGAGATCTTTCTGAGACAGAGACCACAATGTTATAAAAGTCTCTTTAGTGTGAATATAGCAAACTCAGCCGAGGTGCCCGCACTGCATTGGGGGTCAGAGAGCTGATTCCTGAGCTCCGTTAAGAGTGGACCCTCCACGTGGCTGAGATTCCCCCGTTTAACAGTCAAGGTATGAAAATCAAGGAATCTGAAAACGTTTCCTTTCCTCCTAACAACTTCTTAACATTCCTCAAAGAATTCATACCCTGGGGGATCACGAGGTTTATACCTAGTACTCCTTGAGACCAATCAGACACCAGTAATGATCCTCGACTCACTTGGCAGGTGTGTGTTTCCCACAGCTGCTGAAAACTGACCAGAAACTTACTGGCTAAAGACAACACAGATTTGTCATTTTATGGTTCTGAAGGTCAGAACTCCATTTGAAATAGATTGTATCGGGTTAAGATCGAGGTGTTCACAGGGCTGAGCTCCTTCCGGAAGCTCTAGGGAAAATTTGTGCCTTTACCCTTTCCAGCTTTCTCAGGCCGCTTGCCTCCCTCAGCTCTCGGCTCCTTTGTCATTTTATGAAACCACCAACGGTAGATTGAGCCCTTTCCCCAGGCCATCACTCTGAATCCCTCTAACCTTCTGTTCTGCCTTCCTCCCCCACTTTTAAGAACGGTTGCGATGACCTTAGGCCCCTTCAGACAACCCAAGATAACCTCCCCTCTCAGGGTTACTGGTCTAGCAGTGTTAATTCCGTCTACAATGTGAATTCCCCCTGACTGTGTAATCTAACAGGCTCACCGTTTCTGGGGTACAGAACGTGGAAATCCTTGGGGGAGGGGTCATTGTTCTGCCTACCGAAGTCGATGGGAGAACAATTTCCTTCGCTCTATAATCTTTAGTTCATGTTACTGTGGTATTCGTAATTCTTCGAGCATCAGAGGATCCTCCTGGCCTCCAACTAGCCCTACTTTGATTTTCTAGAGGCCATTTCATAAGGGTTGTGCCTCTGGTTTTTCACCGAAGACCCCAAATCAGATTAAAGAGCAGAAGTATCTCTTCTTTCTGCTTTCTAAGCCTCTCCGCTCCTCAGCGTCAATATTTCTAGGCGGTCTCCAGTTATAGAATCTCCGCCGCACTGTGCTCCTATTTAGGCTTGTGCTATATGCATTCACTCCCTTCTCGTTTGACCTCCTTGTCGGAATAACCCATCTGGGAGCAGAGAGCATGCTTGCTCCTTTTTGGCTTCCTTCTTCCTGAGTCTGTGGAAACCATCTAGAGAACGGAATTAGCCCAGCTCCCGGCTGCAACGGGTTACACGAGCTGTCCTTTATATTAGAAACCATCATTGGGGGACACCTGGGTGGCTCAGTGGGTTAAACATCTGCCTTTAGCTCAGGTCATGATCCCAGGGTCCTGGGATCGAGTCCCTGAGTCGGGCTCCTTGCTCAGCAGGAAGCCTGCCTCTCCCTCTGCCTGAAGCCTTGTGCTTGCTCTCTCAATCTCTCTGGCAAATCAATTAATTAATTAATTAAATCTCTTTTTTTTTTAAAAAAGAAACTCTCATAGGTTATTTCAACGGGTAAGAAGTGATACCCTTTCGCTCTTTGTCTCTTGCCTTCCTAATCTCATTTGCTACGCATCATGCTTTCTCATCATTCCATCATCCAAACTTATCACAATGGAAAACAGGACACTTACGTGGGGGGTGCCAGGACATCAGAGTTCATAAAGAAACATAAACAGGTGAAAATTGTACCATGCAGACTCTGTACTTGGCCTTGGTCGATTGTCAGAGGTCTGGGAAACCCTCCCGGAAGCCCTGAAGATGGAGGTCATTTCTCTGTCTTTGACTCTTTGGTGTTAACATCTGGGGCTCAGGAACCTACAAATGCCCACATTGAAAGCTCAAAGAGCTCTGACCTCCTGTCTCAGACGAAATGCTCCGATCTTCCAGTGATTTGGATTTAGCCAAGCATAGCTCCTGCGAAGGCTGTGTTAGAGGGAGTCCTAAGGCCCTCAGCCGTGTCTGAAGCACCATCACTCTGTATCACATCAGAGAGAATTAACATGTTTGAATCACACTGATTTCATATCCTTTACAAATAGGGTGTGGAATCCTTGCTATAGAATCTATTTGGGGACCAGGAGTGGGGGCAGGCATCTGACTCCCACTGGATGCATTTGAATAATCAGTCACTGGTTTCTCAACATGCAATGCTTGGTGCTTGGCACTTACATATTTTTTGAAAAACGAAAACCAACATAGTTGGGTTTTTTTGGTACGCATCTCTGCTTCTTAAACAATTGGTTTCCATGAAATCCCAGGCTTGTAGGGCTCCTTTCCAGCTAAACACGACAGAAGGCACCTGGAGTTCCTTCCACAGCAGACAAGAAGCCGAACATGAGCTGGGAAGGCTAAGACTAGAAAGGGATGGGGACTCGCGTCTTTCTCGGCCTCTCTCTCCTTGTCCTGCACGGGTGGGACTCTGTGCCACTGGTCAGTCAGCCAGCGCTGCTCCCGGGCATTATTTCTGAATCATTTATTCTCCACTCTTCCCATCATGTCATTTCTTAGTGCCCTATAACTACCTAGCAGTGGCATCCGGGCTGTCAACGGGATCTTCTGAGCAAAATAGAGCTAAATAAAATGTCGATAATGACGAAGGACCCCAAGCAAAGGTCAATCTCTCTCAATCATTCCTATAGTGCTGGTCAGCCTCACTCCCAATAGACAGCTTGTTTATTCATTGCAGGACTAGAAGGATGGAGTGCCAATAAAGGCGAGATTCTCATTGGGTGTTTCAGATTAAGCCCACACTCCTGGGAACCCCTGTGTTCACGTCAGGCCTGGAAAACAAACAGCCTTGAGAATGTGGGGGAGGCTCTGGTCTTGATCAGATATTTGTGAGAAGGTGGTTTGCCTATTTGTTGGCTGGCTTGATCTCTTCCCGTTCGAAGCATTTAAAATATAAGTATCCCTCTGTTAGCTGACTTATGGTTTTGTGGGTATTTTGAGGGCTCACTCTATTTTGCTATCCTTAGGGGACCACCTTTGTTCTCCGTGGTAGGCAGAATAATGGTCGCCCATGATGTCTAATTCCTAGAACCTGTGACTATGTTACTTTACATGGCAAAGAGAATTTTGCAAATATAATTTAGGTTAAAGACCTTGAGATGGGGAGGTTATCCTGGATTACCTGGGTGGGCCCAGTGTAATCACGAGGGTTCTTCTAAGGGAAAGAGGGAGGCAAGAGGGTCAGAGGAGGAGAGGTTAGTGGCCATGAGCCAAACTATATGAGCAGTCTCTAGAAATTGGAAAAAGCAAGAAACCAAATTCTAGAAGTAATGCAGCGCTTTTAATATCTTGATTTTGGCTCAGGGAAAGCCATTTGAGAATTGAGACCTCCAGACCTTAAATTAAATTGATTTAGACCACTGTATTTATGGTGGGGTTTTTTTGTTTGTTTGTTTAGTTTTTGTTTTTGTTTTTGGAGAGAGAGAGAGAGAGAGAGAGAGAGAGCGCGAGAGAGCACCCAAGCGGGGGGGCAGGGGGGCAGAGGGAGAGAGAGAATCTGAAGCAGGTTTCATACTCAGTGCACAGCCGGACACAGGACTCGATCTCATAACCCTGAGATCATGACCTGAGCTGAAACTGAATCTGATGCTTAACCGACTGAGCCACCCAGGCACCCCAGATTTATGGTGATTTGCATCCCCCCATCAGAACATGCTTTAATGAGGGTCTTTTAGTGGCAAGGATTCAGTGCACCTCAAAGAAGGAGCTGTTTATTTTAAGAAGCCCTGTGCTCAGAAGTCCACCCCCTAGGGACAATAGGAGGGGGGAAGCGTCTCTCTGGGAACCTCAGCAGGAGACCCGGTGGCTTTTGGCCTGAGGCTGTTTCTCTCCCCAGCTGGCTTAGGCCCCGCCTCCCCCTTCTCTGTGTTCTATTCTTTACTCCTGGCCTCTGTTTTTGTTTGTTTGTTTTTTTCCCCAGCAACTTCTCCCTCAAAAGTTTTCCCCGAGAATGGTCCTTCATGGCTGCTCTTCTACCTCAAAATATGCCTCAGCTTCAGATTCTTCATCCTAAGGGAGAACCTGACTGACCCAGGCTGATGACCACACTGGGACATGTCGGGCTGCTGGTCAGCTTATCAACGGACCGTCCTTAGAGTGCCACCCTTAGCCCAGCCGCTGTAGCCAGCGCGTCCAAGTGATGGGCAGGGCCTGCGGCTGCCTGAGGGCTATGCCTTTGCTGGGGCACAGCTGCCTAGAAAGGGAAGCAGGTGTGTGTGTGGGGGGCACTGCTGATAATGATTGAAGTCCATTTAGGGCTCAGATAATGACACAGGACACGGATTTTCCTTCTGAATCAATAGGCAGAGACAAGGTCATATAGACTTTGTTGCGGATTAATTGTAAGGCATCTTGAAAGGCGTCCCTTTCTTACTCCCTTGCTGACTCTCCAAACAAGAATGAATATTCGTTTTCTGCTCCCACAGAGCTGTGGTTTCTGAAGGCAGATGTGCAGTAAGGTCATGCTAAGGGAGTGCGAGTTTGCAGAGTTTAGTCAATGGCATAAAAGGCCCAATCAGGAAGCTTCGTGACTAAGGAACAAAACCAAGCCAGCCACAAGTGCCTGTGAAACCCGGCATGTGTCGGTACTGGACCTTCTGCGTCAGTGTGTGCCCTGTGACTGTAAGTGTCTGACGCGCACAGACGTCATCTGATCGTCACCTTGTCTGCTCTGGAGTCCCGGAGGCACCCTGGGTGTCACCCTGCAGTGTGGCTCCCCACCCTCCTCTCTACAGTTTTGGTGTTCCTTAGCTCATTCCCTAAATAATTACTGAATCATAACTATGAACACTGATAGTAAGTCTTTTATATTAAGGTCTGGGGTGAAAGGGACGAGCGAAACATAGTCTTCATCCTGAAGACCATGGAGGGGGGACGTGGGGGGGATGGAGAGGAAGGCATGCTGGGGGTGTACTTGGCTACAGTTTGGTAAATGCTGAGGGAGAGGTACATGCCGGGGAGGGGAGGAGCAGGAAATTCTCCCTGGAGAGGTTGAAGAGGACTTTTTCCTGAAGAATTTGTTTAACTGGTCTCTCACCCAGACCAGAATTCTAGTCCCATCTGTGTGATCTCTACCCATCCCCACCTCCATTTTCTCTCCTCGGACATGAGGGAGGCAGATATTAATGTTTTTAAGAATCTTTCGTGTTCCGTCCCGGGTTCCAGTCTTGGTTTTCCACAGCTTCTGATTTGGAGCCCTCCAGCTAGAGCTCAGGTGCATTTTTCTTGTGAGAGCATATTTTCCAATCAGGATAAGGGTTACTTTGTTTGGTGCACAGCAGCATCTTTAGGTCCAACAGTAACATTTCTCAGAGGAATGCTGTGGTTTTGGGGATCAAATCTCGAATTTTCCAGAATTCGGAACGATCCCCCAATTCTCCACTCATAGCTTCATACCACCCTTGCTTTCCAACTTCAGTGTTACAGTGGGAGGGATCCTTCAGCCTGGCCACTATTCTGCCAACACCCTGCTCTTGCATTTGGGAATGCCACAGGTGTTTGCTTCCACCCTGGCCAAGATCCTCATCCCACCACCATTTCTGGTTGTTTTTTTTTTTTTTTAATCTTTTCAAACCTCAACCACTGTGTTCATGAACTCTGAGTGCTGCATGGGAGAGAGAACCTCGCTGCTGTTTAAAACACATCCTTATAGGGCACCCGGGTGGTTCAGTCAATTAAGCGTCTGCCTTCAGCTCAGGTCATGATCTCAGGGTCCTGGGATCAAGCCTCACATCAGGGTCCCTGCTCAGTGGGGAGTCGTCTTCTCCCTCTGCCTCTACACCCCCTCACACTGCTTCTGTGCTCTCTTGCTCTCTTTCTCAAATAAATATATAAAATCTTTAAAAAAAAGAAACCACACCCTGTATTTTGTGGTCTAGGACAGGGAATTTGGAACATGGCCTCTTTGGAAGTCTAGAACTTTCAATTAACTTGTCCATTAACTTTTGCTTATTTTGCCCATTTTCCCTCATAATATTACTTAGACTGAAATTAATGCAAAAGCTTCCTAAAATTGAAAACATAACATTGTTTTTTTTCTTTTTTAGAGATTTTGTTGTTTTCTTCTCCTATTCACCTAAACTATGTATTATTCTCTTCTTCTTGGTAAAGGGGATCTCTTTTTCCTTAATGCTATATATCAAAATTTCCTATCAACTAAACATTGTTTGTCTTAAAAAATTCGAGTGCATACTCTAAAGAGTCTTAATTACTGTTATTAGTGTCTTGTGACCCTGATTTCTTCCACTCATCCTTTCATATGACGTGGATCCCTCCAAGATATTGGGATTTCTAGATCTTACTCAAGGCATCACTGAGACTCTGGTTATTGGGCCCCCTCTCTGATCTCCTCTTTGACCCCTTTCTGATCCTCTCCAGTGTCTAAGAATTTCTTTCTTTAGCATTTATGAGTATTTTTTTTCTTTAAAGATTTTATTTATTTATTTGAGAGAGAGAGAGAGTGCATGAGACAGAGGTAGGGGTAAAGGGCAAAGGGAGAAGCAGATTCCCCACTGAGCAGGGAGCTCGATGTAGGGCTTGATCCCAGGACCCTGAGACATGACCTGAGCTGAAGGCAGACGCTTAATTGACTGAGCCACCCAGGCAGCTGCATTTATAAGTTTAGAGAGGATGGTTGGTTGTTTCAGATTTTCCTTAAATTACAGTAATTTCCAGTTTGGGAACTTGAACTGTGTCTCCTAGCATGCTCAGCTTCAATCTTACAACCTCTCCTTTCTGCATGCCCATTTACACATGGAGAATTTCAGGGTTTTGCTAAGAAACAAAGGGGGATTCCAGTCCACTCCTGAGCACTCCCTGTGTTTCTTCTGATTATGTCTTTGTCTCTCTAACTTTTTATTTTTCTCCATCTGGAAGGTTATTATGACCTTCAGATAACAACTGCAAGTGGAATCAAAGAAATCTTTCCTGACTTTTTCACCATTTTCTCTATCTGAACGGTAGCCTGGATGCATGAATATGCTGTGTTGGCCATTTTTCTGTAAAAATAAACAACAACAAAAGCCCCAGATTCAGTAAGGACAGTCTGACTGTAATTGTCTAGAGCCAGATGTAACATGCATTTCTTTCGAATCTATTCCATGGACACTGGCTCTCCTGGGCTCCGTGAGCCCACCTCCTTGCCCCCTTCCTTCCTGTTGTGTTATCTTTTCCTGTTCAATCTGCTGCTAAACTTTAAATGACTTCCTTCCTCGATTTTTAGGTGAGTTGTTTTTTGTTTTTTACACTCTTTCCTACTTTGAGAATGGTACACATTTGAACACCGAGTTTGAATTCAAGAGGGGGCTTCATGTTGGGTACAGATTTTCCACTTGGCTTCTCTTGCTGGAGCGAAGTTGAGTAGACTCTACCAACCACCAGCCTGAACCACGATTGTCCTCTTTTCCTCTCAAGGCTCATGACTGACATTTTACAGTACGGAGGAGAGCATTACTATGCCAGATTGGGCACAGCCCATCTCACTGAGGAGTAGAGATCTATTAAACTGCCTCCTTTTTCTACAGGATTGGGGGACAGATGAGAGCAGAGGGACAAAGATCGGCAGCTTTAAGGAAGAGGGTATGGTGAGGTGTTATAGTTTCCCCACAATTACAGTATGATGTGTATTTGCTATACTGCAACTATCTCTCCACATATTTTGTTCTCATGTTCTTATATTTTAGGAGTCTGATACTACTCAAATTGACCTTGGAAGACTATATGTTACATGAGAAAGAACACAAAAGAGTTAGGAGACTCAGATACTAATCCTGGCTTCGTGAACTGTAGTTTGCCTCTAAGTGCAAGTTATTACTGTTACTATTAATAATAGAGTTTTATTGAGTACTTACCGTGGGTTAAGCTTTTTTACATGCTTTAGCTCATTTAATCCTTGTAGTGGCTTTTTAAGGGAATTGTTTTATTATCCTCAGACAACAGGAGAGGAAATTGAGTTTCTGGGAGTTTCTATGGCTTATCCGACATCACACGTCTCAGTGGTATTTGAATCCAGATTTGTATGATCCCAGAATATCTTCTATTTCCCACGATGGCTCATAGTATTTCTAGTGTTCATGATACCTGTAATCAGAGTAGTACATATGAGTAAAAGTGCACGGTCATCGACTTTATCCCTCTCAACATTGTTAGAACCAATCTTTTAACCTTGGAGCTAAAATGAATCTGAACGATCACTTAGTGCAGCCTCCTCAATTTACAATTAGGACATGGAAACCCCTAGAGAGAAAGGACCTTTCCTAAACTGATAGTAGACCCCAGAGGTGACACCTGACCTCTGGACGACCTTGAGTGTGTGTAAGCTCTATTTCCTGGTCTCTTCTGATTCACTTTGAGATTCCACATTGCTCCTCTTCTTAAAATTCCCTCCTCGTTCTATTCCTTTTTGAGGGATCACAGATTTCACACCTTGGGTGGTAGCCCGGGACTCATCATTTTAAGAAGGAAATCATACCTAGTCTTGTCAAATCTTCTGTTGGCTTTGTTTGCCAGGTGGGGTGACTTCCACCTTACCTTTGCCAATTGCCAAAGAGAGTAAACCTCATTGCATATTGTTTCATTTGATTTCTCTCCTGGGCTCTTGTGTTGCCCAGCCAGTTTCCCCTACAGTCTTTATAATGGGCCAACATTGACATTTGAGACACTACAGTCCAACATATGGAAGGCCCCTGACTCATGACTTTTCCATCTGCTACAAAATAGGAAAGGACCAGAAAATCCAGACCCAGCAGGCTTAAAGAATGGGGATTTTTTAAATTAAATAAATCAAGAGGTCTAGATGGAGGGGCATTCTGCTGAGGGTCAGTTAAGTGGTTCTGTAACATCATTAAGGACCCACATTCTTCCCACCTTTCTCACTTGACAGTATCAGTATGTCACTTAGTTCCCCTCAAAGTTTCAAGATAGGCATCCCATCCTTGCCTTGGCTAAGGTCCAGTGGCAGAGATGGGGACAATGGCAAAGAAGCTGTTCCCTAGAATCCTTCCCTGATCACTGGTCAGAATAGGCTCATGTGTCATTTCCTAAATCCATTGCTAGTAAGAGAATGGAAGGAAGTGCCACGAGTGGGTTAAGCTAATTGAGATTTACCCCAGTGAAGGTCAGTTGGGACCATAGGTCTTGTAGAGGAATGCGGATACCTGAAGGACATTGGCATTCTACTGGTAAAGAAGAAGGGAAAATGGGGCTTGATTAGGCCTCTTGGTACGCTACCATACTGAAATCATTTTAGAAGTAAGCATCTTTGCATTATGTAGGTTGTCATTTATCTTTACCGAATTTTATCAAAAACTACTGCCAAGACATTGGGAACATTTTACTATTAAATGAAGAAGACAATCAATATCGGGCAAGGGTGTACTGAAATACTCTTACTCATTAGCGACAGCATTATAAATGACATTTAACCTTTTGGAAAGCTGTTTGGCCAGATGTATCAAGAGGCAAAGATATCCTAGTGACCTAATAATTCTGTTTCTGGGTAGTTATTCTTGGGAATCAATTAAAACCAAGGGGAAAACTGTCATCATGTAGATATTTATCCCAGTATTATTCAGGGTCACAAGAATTTGGCAACAACTCACTGGGAAGTACCACAACCTGGTGGAAAAGGCACAGGCTTGGGAATGGGTAGACCTGACAGCAGAACTTACCGCCTCCTGGTAGCAGACCCTTGAACTCTGAACTTGTTAAAGGTGACCTGATGTTTGACCTATGGGGTTGTTTGAGGATTAGAGAAAATGCACGCAGATTCTTTTTTTTTAATCTTTTTTTTTTTTTAAGATTTTATTTATTTGACAGAGAGAAACACAGCCAGAGAGGGAACACAAGCAGGGGGAGTGAGAGAGAGAGAAGCAGGCTTCCTGCAGAGCAGGGACCCCGATGTGGGACTAGATCCTGAGTCTCTGGGATCATGACCTGAGCCGAAGGCAGTCGCTGAACCAACTGAGCCACCCAGGCGCCCCCACGCAGATTCTTAATTACAGAGTAATCACACACAAACATATACACACACACCATCTAAAACAAAGGTCATCTCCTTTTCATCGATCATGCCTCCATTAAAATTTACATTAATCCAGACCTGAAGAGCTTCAGATAAACTGTTGATACCATAATACAAAATGAAAAATCAGGATACAAAATTACTACCAAGTTAAAAGAAAATCATATGCAACAAAAAAACACCTGCTAACATGCTAATAAGATTACATCAGGCTTAATGGGGTGGTGAACAATTTTCCCTCAATTTTTTCTATATTCCACTATTCGATCTATAGGGGAAAGAATTTTTTTTAAAGATTTTATTTATTTACTTGACAGAGAGAAACACAGCAAGATTGGGAACAGAAGCAGGGAGGGTGAGAGAGGGAGAAGCAGGCCTCCTGCCCAGCAGGAAGCCCGATGTGGGGTTCGATCCCGGGTCTCCGGGATCATGACCTGAGCTGAAGGCAGTCACCCAACCAACTGAGCCACCCAGGTGCCCCAAGAATTTTTTTTTTTTAAGACAAAGCTACAAAGAAGTTTACCTGGATGGCTCTTTAATATTTTTATTTTCTTATGAACTAATCTGAGTAAATTCTTCCACCTTTTTTTTGGTGAGTTATTCTGGATTTATCCAGACTTTGTTGTCGCCTTTTCTGCATCAGCTGCTATGTCTTCATCTTTTTCTAGGAGGATTTTCTTCTGCCATTTTGTGCACACTGGCCTGGCGCTCTTGGAGTGACTTCCCCGCCCCCAGCATTCCTCCATCGATATTTTCCTTGGGCTTCGCATCGGTGCTCCACACAGGTTTTGTCTCTTAAATTGTCTGGCATTGATTCTCCTTGTCACCGTTCTCCGTACGTCTTTTTCCTCACAATTGCCCATTAATCGTGTCTATCTTGAAGGCTGAGAAGGGCTTTCTGTTCATTAATTACTTGGCTTACCTTCACCTGTTCTCCCCCTGTCTAAAAAATTACTTAGCTCTGCACACCCTTGGAAAGAATATTGAGACATGCTCCGACTGATGGGAAAGCCGAAGAACAAGGTCAGAATGCAGTTAGGAGCTGGTGGAAGCCGAGCAGCGTCAGGGTCGGACTACAAGAAACAGTCTGGTTGGGACAGCTGCGACTGTCACCGCTGAGCATTGTTACTGA
>PITA01014562.1:36748-53393 GCA_004023965.1 Spilogale gracilis | reverse complement strand
CCCATTTGCTTTCCTTCTGCCACTGTCCTCCAGTTTGCCTCTCATGCACCGCAAGTAAGTGAGACCATGCAATACTTGACTTTCTCTTCTTGGCTTATTTCACTCAGCATAATCTCTTCCAGTCCAGTCCATGTTGCTACAAAAGTTGGGTATTCATCCTTTCTGACGGAGGCATAGTATTCCATTGTATATATGTACCACAACGTGAGAGGAATCTTGTGGTCTTCTGTGTGGGCAATGCATGCCAAGATTCAGGAAGCAGAGTGAGGAAGACAGCTGGAGTCTCAGGGTTAGGCATGTGGATTTTTTTTTTTTTAAGATTTTATTTATTTATTTGACAGAGAGAAACACAGCGAGAGAGGGAACACAAGCAACAGGAGCGAGAGAGGGAGAATCAGGCTTCCCGCCGAGCAGGGAGCCCGATGCGGGGCTCGATCCCGGGTCTCCGGGATCATGACCTGAGCCGAAGGCAGTTGCTTAACCAACTGAGCCATCTGGGTGCCCCCAGCGTGTGGATTTTTAATTGATCCCTGTTTTCAGAACAGTCTTGTCTACCAGGCCTGATGTTTTTGAGCTGGAAACTCTGCAGCTCAGTTTCTTTCAGGGGATAAGCTGTGTTCTGCTGGAATTGGGGAGAAGATCTGGAGCCTTAACTCTTCCTTGTATAACCCTGTGAAGTCTTTCTGTAGAAGTATAACAAAAACATAGAACGTGCACAAGTATGAGTGTACACTTCCGTGGGTTTTCACAAAGTAAACACATCCAGGTAACCGGTACCTATATTGAAAAATAGAATATTACCAGCACCCCAGAAGCCTTCCTGTGCCCCTCCTCTAATTAGAGATTAGATTAAAGACAGTCACTATCCTGACTTTTAACACCAGAAATGAATTTTGCCTGTTTTTCTACCTGCTATAAATTGGTAGTATGTAGTAGTGTCCAACTTCTTTCATTTATTTTTTTTTTTTAGAAAAGCAAACAAAGCATATGGCGTTATATATTATTGGTGTGTACTTTGTAGTGTGCAGGATGAAGCCATGTCTTCTATTTAAAGTAGAAGATTTTTCAGTTTCACACGGCAACTAAGGTTTCTGTTTTCTTTCTGTTGCTTTATGACTAGGGGAGATAAACCGAGCTACCTTGGTAGTTTGTGAGGCCGGGTGGGGGGGGTGGCAGGGGGGTTTCAGAGCAACTTCTAAAGCTGCTGTTGTGTGCATTTGGGAAACAAATGGGCTCTAAACCAAATTTGTTGTTGTTTTTTTCTACCACACACTACTACCCCCATTGTCCAAGAAATATTTTATTGCAAAGTTCTCAAAGTAATAAATTTGTAAGCCTAGTATAATACACATACACACACTTACTACTAGGAATTGAAATTATAATATAGATTTTTAAACTCACACACTCCAAAAAGCATTACTGTAGTTTTCATATGTCAGTACAGTTAATATGGAGAATTGAGGTATGCCATGTATTTACTTGTTTATTTGTTCATTTAAAGAATTTGTGCTAATTTCTAGTGCGTGTTTCACAGTGACTGTTAGAAGGAAACTTACTATGTTTTTACCCAAGGAATGAATTTTTAGATTACAAAGTTAGGGCAGATATCCAGGGAGTTGTTTTAAGTATAGTGCATTTATAACAGGTAGGAGTTCTGTGACTTTTTCTCTTAACCACATGTCCCTTTATTTTCTTCCTATTGGAAATTCTTGCCTTAAATAAATGAGCTGTTTTCACAGAACATTTACGTTGGTATTTCCAGCCGCATTCTAAATCTGGAAAGATGGCGTACTGATGTACACACACAGGCCAGCGGTTTCAGAGAGAAAACATTGTTCTTGGAACGACCACTGCTTGTTTTTCTTTTATTGGCACTGGAACTCTTCAAAGTCAGTTTTCAAAATATAGAGGAGAGGTAAAATCTGAGTGATTTTTGGTAGCTTAATGGTTTCTTTCCTGATTATTTATGTTACTGTTAATTATAATGTATTATTTACCTCTGTTTTATTAATAGATAGTACTTCACTTACATTAGCTACATCTCCATTTAGATGACCCAGATGGTATTAGGACTAAGATTATTATTACTGGCAATGGAGAATCTTTTTAAAAATAAATTATAGTAAGTCTCTTTGTAAAGGTAATGAAGCAGACAATTCTTTTGCTGTCTTAAATTTGAGGAATATAACTTACCTTCCCATGTCTTAAGTCTATTGTTTCTTATTGCTGTACTGACGCAGTTGAACTTAGTTGTACAAAATTATGTTAGTGTTCAAACATCGTACTGATATATTTAGCTGTTTTAAAATTACCATTTATTAAAGTTTCACAGGTTGTAAGATTGCACTGCAGGATCTAGAGTTTGTAAGGGATGTTGGATCAGAGAGTTCTTATATGGTAGTAGCCAGTACAGTGTTTAAAAAGAGCCGTGTAGAGAGCAAACTCAAAAGCAGAGTTTGGTAATAGTAATTTGTATGTGCATGTTTCTGTAGCTTTGTCCATGGTACTAGGAAAATTTGCCACTTCATTGGGCTTAAATGTCCTCGTCTTAGATAATTTTAATGGATTAATCACTTCTGCCTATCACTTTTATACAAATATTAAAACACACTTCAATTGTTTAACTCTATATGTTAGAAATTAGATAAGTTATGTAATAATCACTGTCATCAATACAAATTGATTATGTTTCAGCTGTGTTGATAGCTGGTGATTATCTATCACTTCCATCCATTAATATGCGAAGTGAATCTGATTCCCAGCTTCTGTTATTTGTAGGTGAGTTGATATACAGAAAGTTAGCAGAGCTAGAGGGTCCCAGCAAGTTTTAAGAATGGAGTTGATTACAATATTTTATAGGACAATTATTAACTTTAATTCAGTGGAAGTTGGTGTTTCAGATTATTTGGTAAATCATGTATGTGTGCAAAATTATTAATGTTGCTTTTTACCATATGTGATCCTGAAATAGGCAGAAAAAATCCCCTCAGGTTTACTACCATCAGCCTTTTTTGTTTTTGTTTTTTTTTTAACATTCTTCTTTGGACACTGAACTTTGTTGTTGTTTTGTTACTATGGTCCTCACAGTTTCACAATATTTTATGCAATAGTTAGAAAAGAGTCTGCTTTTGTGAAGATATAACTTCAACTTGTAAACATTTGATGTTGTGTTTCATTTTTGCTTGAGTGACTTTCAGCGTAGGTACCATAAGGAGAGAGTTGACTTCAGACTGTCACTTTTTTTTTTAAACTGTTTTCTGTATTTATCTTGTTTGCTTTGAATTCTTAGGGAGCAGGGATCTGTTCTTCCTCAGAGGGAGGACCCACTGCCAGGCGGGCCCTTAAATACATACTTGGTAAAGGATTGAGTATGTGAGTAAGTTGTGGTGGGAATCATCTTGATTCATTCAACACGGTGTTAAGTATAGCCCACTTCTTTGCAAAAGGTATTTGTAGCCACATGTTGAAGGAAGGGAGACTGGTAATTTATCATAATATTTCTCTTTGGTTGAAGGTAAGACGAGAAGACAGGCTGCATGGTAAGGTGATTCAGAAAAGATTACAAAGAAAGAGATTTATAAGAAGGGATTTGAAGTTGGAAAAGGAAATGTTAGATTTTAAATGGACAATATGATGTTGGACTTCCTAAAAAAAAAAAAAATCTCTAAGTCTCTTCACCATTCTCTCCCATACTTCACATTCACCTTGCAAGGAATGTGCCTCTCCTTCTGCTTTTCACCTGCCAGACCCAACCAAGTGAATCCTCCTCCCCTTCAAAGCACATTTGTAATGACCTTTGTTTCTTGAAGCTTTTAGTTATTTCCCATTTCCATGTGAACTTTTTGTCTTCTGAATTATTAGCTTTCTCTCTACTTAGTGCATTTACCAAGTATACCTTTTATAATAAACATTTGAAAACTTTAGACATCGCCATCTCTATGAAGTCCCTGAGAACGGAGATGGCGTTTCCTTATCTTTGTCTTCCCTTTCTGCTGCCTCCCCCCATATTTGGCCACAGGATATAATACATATATGGCAAGCCCCTTAATAAATACTTGTTGAATTGAATTGTTAGTTTTCCTACAACCAAGAATAATCAAAGAAATGTGATCCTAAAGCTTTCAGAAAAGAGCATTCAAAAAAGGCTTTGAACAGTAGCACCATTTGGTGTATTTAGTGCTTGAGGTTTCTGTTTTAAGGGGACGGTAGTCATTTAGAATGATTGTAGACCAATCATGTTACATTATATAGCACCTGCAGATCAATTTCAAGGAATTTAGGAGTAAGCTTGTCATTGTGTCTTATAGGCTATGGTATAAAATTGATATAACGTAACCCAAAGTAAGGTAAAGATCACAATTACCTTTGAGTCAAGGAGAGCATGAATTAAAGACTTGGAGGAAAGAAGTGATCTTTATTTAAATGTGAAATGTGTTTTAGCTGAAAAGAATAAAAGGGATAGGGAAGAGCAAGGATTTTTCAAATGGAGAACAGTGGGAGAAGGAATGAAGTTGAGTTGGGTGTGCAAGTGTGTGGGCAGAGTAGAATGAAAGCTATGAAGAAATGAGCATTGAGAAACTCGTAATTATGCCTGGAATTTATCAAGTACCTTCTTCTTAGAAAGCTCAAATTTCTACATTTTTAATCCCCATGGAGTAGAAAACAAATGATCCTATTTCCTACTCTGTTCTTTTGGGGATCTTGGCATTCCAGAGCTGTGGAGTTACTCTTGTTAATTGCTTACCCATCCCAAAAGTTCACATTTCCAGGTTTTTAAATAAAGAGATTTTAATATTTTGTTTTAATCAGTAATTTCTGAAAACTGACTTTTAATAGGAATAGTAATGATTCCTTAACAGTAGAATCAGGAGCAGCATGCTAAAATATTTTTGCAGCTCAGTTGCAAAAGAACTGCAGTACTTCACCCAACTTCAGCTTCTTTGAAGATGCTCTGCTCTATGAAAAAATATTACAAGCGAACAAGAGCTAAGCGCTGCAGAAAGGGTGTGGCTGCTGTGTTGAAGACCACTTAGCACAAGGGCTGCTCAGGGATGAATAACCTTGGGAAGGAATTTCCACTGCTGGGGTTTGGTGAGGTTTGCCAAGTGTATAAGGAATCTCATAGACTGGATGGAATGCCCTTCTTTCAGTTAACTCTTCCCAACACTGGAAGTTCCTTTATTATTATACAGCTTTGCTTTTCAGATGGAATTTTGATCCTCTTGGGAAGCTTTCCATTTCACACGATTCCCATTTTCCCTCCCTGATCAAAGGAAAGCCTTTACTTGGCGCTTGGGGCGCTGAGATTGTGTAGCCTTTGGTCCTCCTCTTGATGTGGGCTCCCGACCTCATTTCTGAAAATAATAGCTAATTTTCTTCTTACCTCACATGGTGCATAAAGGAGAGGGAGCTCAGAAACAAAAGATTTCTTTATCAGCCAGACTGTATTAAATTACAGTCTGCCCTATTGACTTCTTGGGATCCTTTAAGATGTTTAACTGGTTTTTCCCACTTAAATAAAAAGTAAGGAGGGATCTTCAGAAGCCTTGGCTTGATTCCAGTGAGGCTGTTGTATTCTGGCCAGTTGCATTTATTCGTTTGTTCTAGTTGAGCTCTTTACTCTTCTCTCCAAGCTTGAACTTAACTGCAGGCCGTTCATGTTGACCACGGTCTTTGCTGGTATTTGCTATTCTGAGTGCATACAGCTTTAGGGGACAGTGATAAGATGCAGGGAGAGGTCAACTGATGATGCTTTTTTTGTGGTTTTTGATGGTGGAGGGTCCTTATGACTTGGGAACATGATTACTGTCATTCCTGATGACTTCTGAAAAAAACCCTTGGTTTGCCAGTGCAAGAACACTGAGGGAAACCAGTAATGCCCTTTCTCCCCTCTCTTCTGCCTCGAGGTCAAAGAGCTCAGCGCACTCTGGAGTTCCCTTCTGACCACACACGCATGCCACTATTGAAAATGAAAAATCCATGAGAGTTGTTGTTATTCTCGAGGGCCTGTAGTACTGATGTCATTCACCACGCTCTCCATAGTAACAGGAGTTGTGAATGGGAGGAGTCGCGCACCTGCTGTGCTGTCCCATGGGTGGCTTAGGATGATGGCGCCAGTGCTGGCAGGATTATTTCCCAGCGCCTTTTCTAAAGGAGGGCACGCCCGTCCCTCCCAGGTGATTTCTTTGGGACCTGTAATTAACAGGAGAACCTTAAAGAAAGTGTGACTTTCCACATAGTAAGATTTCTGTCTGAATGCACCTTTCACCCCATGGAGAGAGGGAGGGGAGTGTGTGTGTGTGTGTGTGTGTGTGTGTGTGTGTGTTAGTGTAGGGGAAGGACATCAAAGAAAGCAGACATGTCCTGTGATTTTCATGATACACACAAAACCATGCATCCTCACATAGACTATTTCACTTCTCTGTTCTAATTTTTTCATAGGTAAATAGTGTCTTCATTTGGAATTTAAGGTGCCTTGTGCTTAGTTCTTAGACGCCCTTTATGACCACAGTTCTTTCTGCTTATCGCCATCATTTGCTTACTGATTCCCAAGTATACTGTGTAGTTTTTGTCCTCCAAATCAGTGTTTCTCAAAATATGATTTTTGAAATGCTTATGTCAGGATCACATGAGGTCTTCACAGGAAACAGAGAAACTTTTTCCTGCCATCCCTGCAGAGTCAAAACCTCTGGTGATGAGACCAAGGAAACTGCAGGGTTTTTTTTTTGTTTGTTTGTTTTTGTTTTTGTTTTTTTTTAAGATTTTATTTATTTGACAGAGAGAAACACAGCCAGAGAGGGAACACAAGCAGGGGGAGTGAGAGAGGGAGAAGCCGGCTTCCTGCCGAGCAGGGAGCCCGATGTGGGGCTCGATCCTGGGTCTCCAGGATCGTGACCTGAGCTGAAGGTAGTCACTTAACCAACTGAGCCACCCAGGTGCCCCGAAACTGCAGTTTTTAAAAAAAAATGATTTATTTACTTGAGAGAGAGAGAGCACGCGCTCACACAAGCAGGGGGAGTGGCAGGCAGAGAGAGAAGTAGGCTCCCCGCTGAGCAAGTAGCCTGATGCGGGCCTCAAGCCCAGGACCCTGGATCACCACCTAAGCTGAAGACAAATGCTTAACTAACTGAGCCACACAGGTGCCCCAGGAAACTGCATTTTTAACAGGACATGCTAAATTTGAGAAACGGTCCTGCCACCCTATTCTTTTTGAATGTCCTCACTTCCAGTCCCCATCTCCCCATTAAACTCTTGTTTGTGTCCCTTCCATCGAAGCGACTTCTCTTTTCTGTAGGTACTCATGATTTTTGTTTTCTAGTAAGTTTTCATCTTGTGCTTTGTATTATCGTGGCTTTACTCCCAAACTTTTAAATTCCTGGAGGGTGGAAACTATTTGTAATTCACATTTGTATGCTTCACACACCTTTGTGCATAATAAGAATTCAGACAATGTTTACTGAATGGATGGTTAGACTTTTATTGTGTCTAGTAAACTTTTGGGTATTGGATTTTTTCTGTTAACTACCAGATAGGCTTGGTCTGTTTGTGATGTGAGCTTAAATTACTCACGTCTAAGCATATTTTCATGTTGTAATTATTTCCTCCGACCTTAGCTTATGTTCACTTTTTCCTTTGATAATCTGATATCTGTGATAGAGATGTTATCTGGTTTCCATTTTTATATGACTCAACTGGGATTTTATCCGAGTATACTTTATGTATGGGTCTTCTCTTTTTCTTTCCTCTGAGGTGTGGGAATAGCGATCTGTTTTCTCCTTTTTACATTTTTGTTCTTTGTCCTGTAGTATGGTGGTTAATATTAAACATCTCTTGAATGATGTTGCAATTGAATTGGCTGTGGGCAGATCTGTTTTGTAAGAAAATGAGAAAAGATAGTTATGGATAAATTGAGTAAAAAAATCATTTCATAGGAAAGATATGTTTAACTATAACATAATAATATACCTCTTGTTGACAGTTTCAGTCATTATACTGCCAGTTTATAAAAGAATTAGAAAACAACAGATCTTTGTTTCATGTGACTCATTGTTTTCATGAATTTAGTTAGTACAGGGTTGCTGTAGATTACTGTAGATCTAGTGACTACTCTTTCCACACAATTACCATCTTATGATTTGGAGTGGTTTTCTTTCTTTGCTTTCATTCACTTTATTTATTTGTCAGAGAGCACAAGCGGGGGCGGGGGGCAGCAGACTCCTTGCTGAGCCAGGAGCCCGATGCGGGACTCGATCCCGGGACCCTGGGATCATGACCTGAGCCGGAAGCAGACACTTAACCAACTGAGCCACCCAGCCATCCCTGGAGTGGTTTTCCATATGACGTACTTACTTGATTCATGGGAGCCTTCCCATCACGTCTCCCTACCCCCGCCCTCCCAGTGGGGTAGAGCACTGTCTTGTTGGCTGTTGTATACATAGGGTTAACTTAGCCTGGGTCTGGCGCAAAGTAAGTAACCAATAAGCACCTCCTATTTGAATCATTTTAAAAGAGGATTAAAATAGAAATGTCTCTCTTTAGGGAATGCTTTCATTTGCATCCCAGCAATCTGTCCATTGTAATTATTGCCAACACAGAGTGTTCTCGATTTCCTTGATTATTATTTTGGAAAAATTATGTATGTGACTTGTAGCTTTCCTCTACTTATTCTGCAGCAATTCTTAAGAAAATTTTTCTTAAGTACAGTTTTATCCAAGATATGCGTGGGTTTATTTTTGTTTCCTAGTCATGTGAAAAGGTGATAGGCCTGTCTCGCTTGTACTGAGAGTCATTAATGGTGATTAGGGTTAAGATGCAGTGGTTTCTGTGTATTTTGGCTCACGTGCTGAGAAGCTGGTTGTGTGCCAGGCTAGCTCTTGCACATTTGTATGCCTCCTGAAACTCCCAGAAGACCCCAGCAGGTGTCACTGGGCGCGAGACTGGTGGACTTTGTCCTAAAGGGATAACAGGAGGAATCAGTGCACTAAGAGATGGAGAAGTCACCAACGAGAGTTCAATCCCAGGGCAGTAGAGTTTGGGGTACGAGAGCTAAAAGGAGCTGAGTCATGGTTTCTGAAGAGTAGGTGTTCCCAGCAATTCTGAAGCAGGCCCAGTGACTCAGATGTTTCTCATACCACCCCAGCCGCAGACGAGTCCAAGAGGAACATGGGGGCAAAAGATACTCTTTCTTTCCTTGTGCATCCAGGAGAAGAGAGCCTTTTAAGTCTTTTGCGTATTGTTTTGCTTTCTGACCGTACTGTAGTCCTGGTTGCCGTGTGTCACACCTGGGTCAGGGCAAAAACATTAAAACACGGCTGTGGGGCGAAGTTCACAAACGGTGAAGTTCTGCGCTGGAAGAGTCAATTTAAAGTGCAGGAGGGTGAATTAAGAAGCTGCTGACTGATGTCTCTTTCGCCACTGATTTAACTAATGCTTTTCAATAGAGAGTGCATTCAATACACATTTTTTTTTTAAAGCACTTTGATACTCTTTCCAAGATTATTTGTTCTTCTACAGATAAAAGAGACAAGTTACCCTGTCAAATGAATTGTTTAATCGAAGCATTTTATGGGCTCCAAGCGACAAGATGGGTTCTTAGGAAGAACAAAAAACGCAGGCATTTGATTTTATAAATTATCTTGGGGGAAAAAAGAGAAATAAAAAGTAAATATAACTTGTTTTTACCTATGCTTTTCTCTTTGTTTTATTTGAACAGTAGTAGGCTTTTTTTGTTCAGTCTTCTCCTAGTATATGATATTGAATGAATATTAAATTGAATGAATGTTGAAAATGGTGATTTATTTAATAAATGGATGGTATTGGCATAATTAACTACTAGACCAAAAATAAGAGTGGACCTCTATCAAGCATCACATGTAAGAAATAAGTGTCAGGTGAATTAAAGATTTGAATATACAAAATAAAATACATGAATATTAGGATATTTAGGAGAACTTTTGTACTAGTTTGGGGTGCGATAAGAGGGCCTTCCCAAACAAGGTGAAAAATATAGACTCCATCAAGGAAAAGATTGACAAATTTGAGCAAATAAAAATTAGAAATTAGTGTGTGGCTTAAGGCATCATTAACAGAGTGTGGGATAATGAAGCGGGGGGCTTGGAGTGGCCTGTGACAGCAGTGGGTGCAGTAGTTAATATTCAGGGAGCTCCTACAAGCTAGTAAGGTAAAGAAAATAACCCCCATAGAAAAACAGGCAAAGGACATGAATGTGTATCCCAAAGAAGATGAACTCCACAAAAAGATACTACTTTTTGCCCGTCGATTAGCAGCTGTAGAGAGGATGCCGACACTAAATGCTAGTGAAGGGAGCATGGGAAGGAACGCTCTCTGACACGGGTGATTGGGACTATGAATTTCTATGTTTTGGTAATTTCACAGTACATATTAAAGTTTAAATTGTACATATTCTTGGGCCCATCAGATACGCTTTTAGAAATACGGGTTCACAATCCCTGACCCAAAACTCTTGAGGCCATTTTTGTTTCAGATTTCAGAGAGTTTCAGATGATTAAAGATAATATAGACATATATTATACAGTACTTCTAGTGGGCTTTGGGGCTCCATAAGCAGACACATTTATATTTCTTTTTTTTTTTTTTTTCACATTTATATTTCTAAAGAGAACAAATTCACATCAGGATATTCACATCAGCTCAGATCAGCTTTTGCCACTAAATTAATCCGTGAAAATTTTCTGAATTTTCAGAGCCTGTTGGATTTCAGAATTATGGGTAGGTCATTGGGCACCCAGAAATACTGCAAAATGAGAACACTGATGCACAGATGGATATGCTGAATTATTACTAATAGCCAAAAACTACTGGGAGTGCTCCTGCTGTCAGTCCTCAGAGGAATGGAGTCCTTTGGGGTACATTTGTACTCTGTGTATCATACAGCTGTCAGAAGAGTGAGTTAGACTTTTACCTGCTGTCTCGGAAAGATGCTCTGTCTATAGGAGATGAGAAAACACGTTACAGAAAAAACATATGTAGTATAAGCCCATTCAAAAAATAGGGGAGGGAGGTATCTATTGTCCATGTATGTGTTCGATGGGGAGGGGAAAGCTCTGGAAGCCTGTATACCACACTTGACACTGGTTCTGTCAGGAGGGATGGGATTTGGAAGGAAGTAGGAGAGACTGATAATGTGTTTTTTATATGCTTCTGTAGTTCGACTTGTTAAAATGAGCATGTATTATTTTGGTAATCAAATAAAAGCAATCCTGTTAGAAGCTAATGTAGTGAGTATTACAGAGCCTTGACAGCCTGGCAACTCCCCACTAAGGCCCAGCCACTCTGAGCCATTAGGGAGCCTGCTTTTCATAATTGATGGAAAACAGGAGACTAAGCCCAGAGCTAGGCTTACAACCTTAGCCCTCGAGCAAGTCCTTCATTACTTAATATTCAAGCCTAATAATTTCCAAAGTGTATTAGTGTGTTCTCCCACAGGGAAAAAACAAGTGAAACACAGACTGTTACTATGAAACGGAAATCCGGTCACCAGGGAATCTTTTTCTAATTGACCCACTTGTAGTGAATAATAACTCCTGAAAATAATATTGATTTCTCTCTGTTAGAATCATTGAGTAGAACAAGTATGGTTTCCTCTTCATGAGCACAACGTGTAACTCCCATTTAATCACATTTGGAATAGGTTTAAAAACCAGAGTACCTCTGCCATACTGTTATTTATTTTATGGTCAAATTATTAAATTTTTATGTAAAAATTACTAAAGATTAAATGGATCTAAAGCTAATTATTATGTGTCCAAATAATCATCATACTAATAATTTGGTCTTCTTTTTTTTTTTTTTTTTTAAGATTTTATTTATTTGACAGAAAGAAACACAGCCAGAGAGGGAACACAAGCAGGGGGAGTGAGAGAGGGAGAAGCAGGCTTCCCGCCGAGCAGGGAGCCCAATGTGGAGCTCAATCTCAGGTCTCTAGGGTCATGACCTGAGCCGAAGGCAGTCGCTTAACCAACTGAGCCACCCAGGCGCCCCGGTCTTGTTTCTTAAATATCCATAAAGAACTTTGTCCCTGAGTTTTGAGTGTGGGTAGATTGAGTGGATACATGCTCAGAAAGAAGAACGATTCATACTGTCTAGGATCATGAGAAAACAAGCCAGGTGAGAGGGGAAGGGAGGAAGGTATATGAAAATCAGCATTTGTATTTGTTCATTTTTCCCAACTCGGATATCACAGAACACTGGCTTTTTCCTTTCTGCCCTTGGAAAACATGGCTCCTGTAGGGAGTGCTTGCTCGCTGGTAGCTTTCCGGAGGCCAGGATGAAATAAGCTGAGTGCTATGGCTGATCCATCAAGGACCTCCATCCAGATCTGTCTGATGAGAGTGACGTGGGATGCATGCATGTGATGCATTTTTAACCTTTCAGGTTAATTTAAAAAACCCAAGTACCCCTTTCCTTTTGAAGACAGAGTAGCTTGGGAGATGATAGCTAGAAATTTTAGTGACTGAAGAAAACAATACATTTGAGGCTGCATGTAGACGGTACTATGTCGGATAGCATGCTGTGCAGATCAAGACAGAGGCTGGGGTGCCTGGGTGGCTCAGTCGTTAAGCCTCTGCCTTCGGCTCATTCAGGTCATGATCCCCGAATCCGAGTCCGGGATCAGGGCCCGCATGGGGCTCCCTGCTTGGCGGGAAGCCTGCTCCTCCTCTTACTCCCCCTGCTTGTGTTCCCTCTCTCTCTGTGTATCTGTCTATCAAATACATAAATAAAACCTTAAAAAAAAAAAGAAGAAGAAGAAGAAGCTAGGTAAAGGCAGGGACAAAGCTGGTGATGGCTCCATTCTGTCAGGAGCAGTTTGGTCCTACTTTGTTGTTAATTAGTGATGATATAAAGTGGAAGAAAGAAGGGAAAAACTAAGAACATGAATATAGCAGACCCCTCCTAGCATGGCACATTGTATGTCTAGGTACAGTATCATTGTTACTGTACTCTCGATTCTATAGTGTCGATGCAGAAGAGAGAAGTGTAGTCAGTGTGGCAAAGCCGTGGTAACGTCAGCGCCCCTCTGCCATCTTTCTGGGTGACCTTCCATCATTTCAGGCCCCACCCTTCCCACACGATCCTGCACTTTGTTATATGGCCCTTAGGAGATGCCTAGTTTGGGAGGGACTTCAGTTTTTCTTTGTGAACACAATTAGAGTTTTCTGTCTTTATATATGATCACGTATTTAGTTGATTGAATTTTCTTTCTTTCTTTCCTTCTTTTTCTTCTTTCCCCCCTTCCTTCCTTCCTTCCTCCCTTCCTCCCTCCCTCCCATCCTTCCTTCCTTCCTTCCTTCCATCTTCCTTCTTTCTTTCTCTCTCTCTCTTTCAAGATTGATCTGTTTAGGAGAGTGCAGGGTGGGGGTTCGGGGGCGGGGGAGGCGGTCAGGAAGCTGAGCGTGCATCTGGATGCAGGCTGGATCCCACAACCCTAAGATCATGACCTGAGCTGAAATCAAGAGTTGGAGGCTTAACTGACTGAGGCACCCAGGTGCCCCTGACCTCACTTTTCTGTGACACTTAGTATTAAAAAACAAAAGTGTACCTTGGAACTTTGTGTTAAGTGAGACCTGAGTTCTAAAAGCCCACAATGCCCATTACCACTGATTAAATGTAATATTATAATATTGTATCTATTTGCTTTAAGAACTAACTGAGATTACTCTATTAGACCCTGAATAAATGTTAACCTGATCCCCCCTGCCTCCTGCTACTTTGAGCTCTGTTATAGAACAAACGGACATGGGTGCCTGAGTGGCTCAGATGGCTAAGCAACTGCCTTTGGCACAGGTCATGATCTCAGGGTGCCGGGATCAAGTCCTGCATTGGGCTCCCTGCTCAGCCGGGAGCCTGCTTCTCCCTCTGCCTCTGGCTCCCTCTCTCTCTGCCATGAATAAAAAAATCTTTTAAAAAAAGAACAAATGGACGTGAGTTATAGCTCATTCCTTAAAGCAGATTGCTTGCTCTGCAGAGTGAAGTCAGGCTTTGCCCATCGTTGGGCAGTTGGTGAGCCCTGGGCTGTGCCTGCATTGCTTTAAATGGAATTTCACATAATGTTCAAAATATTCGTCATTCTCATATGCCGACAGTGCACCACCCTCTGTAGGGGGAGGTGAGGCTGGGAAAAGAGGGCTTTCCATACTCTGAGCTGTGACTTTGGATTATTAGTAATTGGTACCTATTTATATTAAAGTCGCTGGTAAGATGTAATAAAAGAAGAGCAGGAGAGATGAGAAGTAGTATTGATGTTGAAAGGCAGTGTTTTCAGGCTGTATGTGACATACAGTTTCTCTGAGCCAACTTTCTTTATCTGTGAGCTCGAGAAATGAGAGAAAAGGACTTCAAAGGCTCCTTTATTCTCACTTTAGATAACTGAGACATGAAGAGGATATATCCACTTTGGGTAACTTTTTTAGCCTTGGCACTGTGTATACATATATACATATAACAGGTGTTTTTAACAGCAAACTACAGTTTCATGTCCTTTTAGTTTCCAAAGCATCGAGAAAAGTCATTCCTTATTAACTGCTAACCGACCATTATTGTTGTTACAGTCATCATTAAAGTAGTTTTTAATTAATCTGAAATTTTATGATGTTCTGATTCTGTTCTACATGCCCTATATTGAACAGCTAGCAGGAATTATCTGTAACCCGAGTGAAAATAATATAACTTTATTTTAAGGACTTAATTTTAGGGTTTAAGAACTGTAGTAGTAAAAAAAAAAAAAAATGAAGTGAGGAAGTGTAATAGTAGCTTAAAATAAAATTATTTAAAATACTTCACCAAATATGAATTTTTCCAAAGCCAGCCAGTTTTATTTTTGGAATCTGGGTCTGTGTACATTTGATAATTTATGGGGCTCACCTATTAGCATGACAGTTAAAAGTGTTATTTTATAGGAGAGGTAGAGATTTCTAGTCTTTTCTTCCCTAATGCTACAGAGTTACCTTGCTCCCTCCTCTGCATTCTTTTTGAAGGAAGGTTAAAGGGAAGAAAGGTCATCCACTCCGCATTTTGATTTCTTATCTGTCTTTTAACTTAAACATTGCCTCCAGGTATCTCTTCCCCAGTTTAAGACCTCAGGGGAGTAGATTCTAGGTAATCTTTCTCTGGAGGGGATTTTGAATTGGCAGATACCTGTAATCTGACTGCTTTCCACATCTGTAAAGAGAAAGTGGAACTCTTAAGAAGGGTAAGGGTTAGAGTTTCCAAAACAAATGAATTTTAATGTGTTCGGACCCAGAACTTCAGTACTCAGGAACAATTCATGCTTTGTTTGCTAAACAAGTCTGCTGAACACTGTGTTCTTTTCTGAGAAGAATTTGGGGGATGGGCTGCACAAGGAGGAATATGAGGGATGTGGGGAATGTGATGAGAAGGAAAGATATTTAAGATCTTTACAAATCAACATCAGTCCTTAAAATGTACAGGTCTAGGGCAGGAGTTTAAATGGAGGCCCTATACCATAGCTAAATATTTAAGTTATAATCAAGCTAATAAACTGTTAAATAAAATATGTTCTCTCCTCCTATGTTAGCAGCTCTAATGACTCACAAGCAGAGGTTCAAGTTCAAAATCCTCAGACCCCTTGGTATTCCACCTGGATATGGCAGCGTCGGGAGATCTGGCCCAAAGGCCCAAACGTCTTCTCATTCTGTCTGTAGCTCCTTCTCTCACACCACAGGGCTGTGGACACGCCGTCTTAAGTTCTGTCCACACCTAGGGCCTATGGGTAAGGAAGATGGGCCCCGGGAAGAGGCGCACACAAGTCCTGAAAACACTTTTGGTGTTATGTGGGTAAAGAATTCTGGAAATCTGCTTATGCTTAGTGGAGAAAATGCTTCTCTCTGAAAGTATAATGTGAGCCATGTGAGTTAATTTTTAATTTTCTGGTAGCCACATTGTTGAAATTAATTTTAACAATATAATTTAATGCAGTATATCAAAATTACTACCTGTCCTAGAAAAATATTAATGAGTTTACATTTTTTTTGTTACTATTTGAAATCCATTGTTTATTTATACCTAGAGAACATCTCAATTTGGACCAGCCCCATTTTAAGAGCTCCGTAGTCACTGAGGGCTGCTGCTGTCTTTTTTTTTTTTTTTTTAAGATTTTATTTATTTGACAGAGAGAAACACAGCCAGAGAGGGAACACAAGCAGAGGGAGTGAGAGAGGGAGAAGCAGGCTTCCTGCCGAGCAGGGAGCCCAATGTGGGGCTCGATCCTGGGTCTCCGGGACCATGACCTGAGCCGAAGGAAGTCGCTTAACCAACTGAGCCACCCAGGCGCCCCTGTTGCTGTCTTATTGGACCATGTAGACTCCTTGTTCTGTGGGGGGAACTTGGCCCCTGGGACTGAGCGCAGTTCTGTTTATCATAAGGTCTGGTAGTATTTTTATGATTGAACTGATGCAAAGAATAATTGCACTTATTTATATTTAAGCCTATGGCCATTCTAAAATGCAAATACATATATACAGGTGAGAGAGTTTTATTTTTGTTTGGTTCTTTACAACTGCTTTACTCACTCAGCTTACTACTACTTTGTTGTCAGGGCTGGTGTGGTTCTAGTAAATTTGTTTGCAAAGATGAATATACTCCC
>PITA01014562.1:0-36648 GCA_004023965.1 Spilogale gracilis | reverse complement strand
ATATCTACAAAGTAGGATACTGTTTTTGTTTGGATTCCAACAGCAGTTTCATCTATTTCAGGATAGAGTTGGCAGATTTAGAAGGACAAAAAAGCACCCAGTGAAATTTGAATTTCAGAAAAACAACAACAAATTTTTTTTTTTTTAGTATAAGTATGTCCCATGCAATATTTGGGACATACTCTACACACACACACATACAAAGTGGTATTTATTTTCTGTATTTTCTCTGGCATCCATATTTTCAGACTCCTTTACTCTCTCAAAAATTGAGGCCCCTAAGCAGTTTTTATGTATGTGGATTAAATCTGTTGATATTTACAACATTAAAAACTTAAATTGAGAATCGTATCTATTCATTTAGAAAAATAATAATAAACCCATTCTTGTTAACATACACATTTTTATGAAAAGTCACTATTTTAGAAAAGAAAAAATAAGTTGAAGAGTGTCACTGTTTTATATTTTTGCAAATCTTTTCATGTCTGGCTTAATAGAAGACAGTTGGATTTCTCCTGTTTCTGCATCCAGTCTGGTATGCTCTCACAAAGACCAGGTAGAAATCTCCACTGGACACTTGAGAGAAAAGGAGAACGGGAAAGGCAAATGGCACTTGATATTGTTACAAAAGTAGTCTTGACCTTGGGAATTCTCTTGAGAGGGTCTGAGTGACCTCTTCCAGGGTCCTCCAGCCATGCTTTGAGAACCTCTCTGCTGAGAAAAATAGAACCTCTAATTCTAGCTCGTATAATATATAGATCATGGATGATTTATTCCAAATAAAGGATAAGCATTCTTTGTTTTAAGAAGACCTAATGAATCACATTGTAAAGTATAAAGCAAATTAAAAATGATTTATTCAGGTTTTACAGTTAATTCTTAAGGTTTTGTTTTGTTTAATTTAAAATACTATTAGGTCTACACTTCCCCATTCAAGAAAATTGCGATTATAAAAGAAAAACTAACACTTTTAACCTGTCAAGTAGGCCCATTGTCGCCTTTCTGTTTAGAATAAACTTTATGCTGCTATTTAAAATAAAGCTTTTTTTATAGGGGCACCTGGCTGGCTCAGTCGGTTAATAACACATCTGACTCTTGATTTTGGCTCAGATCATGATCACAGGATGGTTGGATCAGCCCTGCTTTGGGCTCCTGAGCACAGAGTCTTCTTGTCCTCTCTGCTAGTCCCTCTCTTCCTGCTTGTGTGTGAGTGTTCTCTCTCTCTCTCTCTCTCTCTCTCAAATTAAATCTTAAAAAATTTTAAAAACTAAAGCTTAACGTTTTTCATTATAAAGTTCAACAGGTGGGTCACCTGATAATTTCTTTAAAAATGCTGAGGGGATTGAATCAGGTTTATTTTTAATATGTGTGTGTCTGTTCTAGGCATTGTACCTACTGCCCAGTATTTAGGGTTGGTCAGTTTTAAAAAATAATTAGCATAATGCAATAACTATTCTGATTCTCATTTCAAATAAAAAGAAAGGGCAAGGGTTGGCAGTGGATGGATAGGAAAAGTAAAACACGGAGAAGTAAAACTTTAAAGATGACTTCTTTTATCACTTGGACAACTGAGAAATTAACAAACATTAACAAAAAGAAATCAGGAAGAGGTACTGCTCTGGGAGAAAGACGTAGGTTGAGTTTCACACTGGAAATCCTGTAGGGTAGCCCAGAAGGCAGGAGATGGTGTGTGGTCGGTTCACAGAGCAGCAAAATGATTTCCAAGGAAGGCAAGGTAGGGATAGGAAGGAAGCTGGCAAAGCACAGATATGTGAGAAACATTTAACTGTGGAGGGGGGAAGAGGAGATGAAGAAGAAAAAAGAAAGACACCTAGGAGGAAAGAATTGAAGAGTGTTAGAAGAGGCTGTGTGAGGAAAAGATCATGCAAGTGGAATGAGAAGAGATTTTCCAGACGGGGGTGTGCGGTTAGCAGTATCGAATGTTGGGTTGAGATTGAAAAATGATCACTGGTTCTCAAATTTGGAATTATAAAACTTGGTTTCCTGAGAGAGTGTGTTTTTCTGATAAATTAATTTTTTATTTCGTGGGTTTGTATTTGGGGAGAAATGGAGCAGAAAGATTTTTGACTTGTGTGGGCAACACAGAAATTTGGAAGCGCTAGGGCTGCCTGTTCTTGCCCTGTCTCTCCGTTATCACGTAGAGGTGTGTTAATGAGGCTGGCCTGCCGAGTGCTAAAAAAAATTACTCCACCAGAGCTCACAGTCTTCAAATATTCAGTCTCATTCTAGACTGACAAGTTTGTTTGTTTTTAAATGTTTTATATTTTAGGTAAAAAAGTGGCCCTAGAGCCTGAAGAGGTTTACTCCAGCTCTGCTGCGTGCTTAACCTCTGTGGATGCATTTCCTCCCTGGCTGAATTGGGTTCCATTACCCCTAAGGCTATGCTAAAGTGATGTAATGTTATGTATCTCTGACATTTGTCTTTTCTTTTGTTTTATTGTAACAGGTTCACCAAGTTGAAGAGTCTTAATCTTTCCAATAATCACTTAGGGGACTTCCCATTAGCAGTCTGCAATATTCCGACCCTGACCGAGCTGAACGTGTCCTGCAATGCCCTGCGAGCCATCCCAGCAGCCGTCGGAGTCATGCACAAGTGCGTACTTGTGCATACACTGCAGAAACTACACAGTATCCCTAAGACCCCCAGGAAGCTGGGGCTGCAGCCTGTGAAATTAGCTTGTTATGTTGATCATGGATGTCTTGGTCCAAAGCAAGAGATCGGGCTCTTCTGGAGAGTTCATTTTTTAGCTTTTATACTCTTGAGAGTCTTGTAATAAATTAAAACGTTCTGTTTAGCACTGAAGATCCCCACAGATGAATGTGTCTACCCATAGGATGACATGCTTATTACTTTCTCATTTTCTGAGTTCTGTTGAATTCTAAGACTTAATACTTAAAGTAACAATGAAAGATGTGTATTGGGACTGATTCACACCGTAGTTAACTCACGTTGTTCCCATTTATGCATATCCAAGTTGGGAAAATGGGTCATAATTTTGGTTTTCAGTAAAAGATTAAGATGCTTATCTTTTCTCTGTGCTGTATTATTGCCTTGGGCCCTGCCCTTGTGCATTTTGCAAAAGATACTTCATTTTCTTTTCCTGATAACATCTATACTTATGGAACTTGTACGTTGATAATACACATGTAAAACTGACACATTCTCTTTATAATTCTTACGTGTGTTTTTTTTTTTTTACTAGCTTACAGACATTCTTGTTGGATGGAAACTTTCTCCAGGCCCTTCCTCCTGAGTTGGAGAACATGCATCAGCTTAGTTATCTTGGTCTTTCCTTCAATGAATTCACTGACATTCCAGAGGTTTTGGAGAAATTGACTGCTGTGGATAAACTTTGTATGTCTGGAAACTGTGTGGAGACCCTTAGGCTACAGGCTTTAAGAAAAATGCCTCACATTAAACATGTGGATCTAAGGTAACTATTTTGAAGAAATATATCCCATAAGAGTGGTCGGCTGGTATTTAAGAGTAGCTTATAGCCCTTTTGGAGATGCACTTCTGCAAGGCAAACAAGCTGGTTTCTTGCAATTTTTGGTGAATGAAAACTGTATCTTGAGAACAAAGTGGATATTTTTTCTTTGTCCTCCTTTACTGTGGCTTGAGACAGGTAGCATCCTTGAGCCTCTCTTCTTTCTTAAATTTTTTGTCCTTCCTTGACTTCCCTAATATAATATAATGTATTCATTAAATTACTTATTTATTTTAATTTCCTATTTTTCTATCGATGTGACTCTGCCCTTAGTTTACTGTTCTTTACAAAAATATAAAATTTGTATCCTCTCATTAGGCTCGAGTTTGACCAGAACCTCCACCCTCACACCTCACAAGAGCAAGGAAGCTGCACTTTGAATCCCGATCTTGCTAAACTCCAACTAAAAACCGCTAACATAGTCCTTGCTACATTAAAGATGCGCGGTGGTCATCGCTCAGTATGTGAGGTTCAGTTTTAGTTTCTAATATACAAAGAACCAGTACACAAGGAGGAAGCTATTCTAAATTTCTCTTTTTTAAGAAAAAAGAAGAGTCTGTCATGGGCCTGAGTTCCCGCAAAGCAACATATCAGGCTTAGGCCTTCGTACTGATTTGCCCAATTTGATACTTTTTCAACCAGCCTAATTCCTCCATTAGGCAGGGGTTGATGACCACATACTAATGATGTTAAATCTTGGGCAAGATATTTAATTTCTCTGCAACTGTATTCTCATCTCTAAATTACGGTTAATAACAGAATCTAATTCATAAAGATTGGGAAGGAATGGAATTAAATGCCACACACTCCCGGTATATCTTACGTATCATTTTTATTACCGAACTGAGGACTCTTTCCTCCTCACGGAACCTGCCCACCTACCGTTCTTGGACTCTGCACCTTCCATTTGTCAAAGGTGGCTTTTTCTTTGCCTTACTACCCACTTTCCTCTCTGTTGGTGACCCTAGACCCTCACTCAGGCTGTTGCCTTTTGTCAGTATGGAGAAACATCATCTTTTGATCCTTTTCTTCTGCGTTTACAGGGTCTGGCCTTGCAAAGTCCTTTATTCCGTGCCTCAAAGAATTGCTTGCCTTGGGGCGCCTGGGTGACTTAGTAGGTTACACTGCTCCCTGCTCAGCGGGGAGCCTGCTTCTCCCTCTCCCTCCCTCTCTCTGTCAAATAAACAAATAAAATCTTACAAACAAAAACAGAAAAAAAAACAAGGATCACTTGGCTTGCCCTTTTCTCAGACCAAAGAAATCACGCCTGTTATACCTGGGGACGAGTTGGTTGGCAGTTTGCTGACCTGGAATTCTTAATTCGAAAAGTACAAATGGTAACATTTTATTCAACTTCGAGAACTTTTGGGAATGTCATAGGAGATGGTATTAAACACTTTGTTAACTTTCTTGTTAACTGTCTTTCTAAATTGTTAACATTATTTGTCTCTGAGTCGCTTGGATTTAGAAAACTTTTATATTAAAGCATTTAAGCCATTTTAAATGGAGCCACCTAGATTTCTAGCTCTAATTGGATCTTTTTAGATGAGATCAGTTGCAGAACATTTATTTGTTTATTTATTTTAAGATTTTATTTATTTATTTGAGAGAGCATGAGAGGAGAGAGGTTAGAGGGAGAAGTAGAACCTCCACTGAACAGGGAGCCCAATGTGGGGCTCAATCCCGGGACTCCAGGATCATAACCGGAGTGGAAGGCAGTTTCTTAACCAACTGAGCCACCGAGGCGCCCAAGTTGCAGGACATTTAAATACCACCATACACAGGAACACTCGACATGGTCAGTGATGGTGCCTAGCTTACTGTTTCCGTCCAGGCCACTGAGGGAGTGGGGGAAGATCTGGTCAGATTTGCTTGTAATTCTGCCCTAGTATTTTCAAGTGACACTAGCGGGAGAGTTTAAGGGGACTTTCACTTAGTTTCTGCAAAGGGCTAATTTTATTGCATTTTTTTACTCCTTCAGATGGTATTTGTAATATCAGATTAAAAGTGACCATTTTTCTTGAATCTTACTCTTTTTCCTCATATCAACTTTGAGTCTGATACTATGTCTGCTGTGGCATCATTAATAATTCCTCTTTCCTCTTGGTCCAAACTGTAGATGTTACCCACATCTTTCCCTGATCACTTATTTGCTGCCTTGGTGGTCGTTTGTGCCCTCAGGGCTTCATCATTCGTTTTCTATCTCCATGTTGATCATTCCCAAATCTTTCTCTAACCCTTATTTCTCTTCTTGGGACTGATTCCACTCTGGTGCTTGCTGGATAGTTTCACCTTGGTTCCCCCCATTGACACGCTTAACCACACCCCTGTGAAACAGTTCAATTTCTTTCTTTAGTCAAGTAGTTCTTTCCCTTGGGTTCCTATTTACTGATGGCAACATCACAACTTTGGACTCTGTTTCTGGTCTACCACCAGATTCCATCAGGTCTTCTTTCACACTGGTTTCTCTCTCTGTCCCTTCCTTTTCCTCCCTGTTGCCCCTGTTGTCTCCTGGCCGAGACGTCTGTTTCCATTGTGTAGCCTCTCAAGCAAGTACAATTCTTTGACTGGAGGTATTTAAACTTTTCTTATCTGGTTTCAACCCACTAGCCTGTGAGTCCTTTTGGAATGAGGCTCTAGCTCAGAGTACTCAAAGTATGGTCCTCCGACCTGTTGCTGGTAAGCCAACTATTTGCTCCTTTTCTTTTCTTTCTTTTTTTTAAAAAAATTTTTATTTATTTGACAGAAAGATCACAAGTAGGCAGAGAGAGAGGAGGAAGCAGGCTCCCTACTGAGCAGAGAGCCCAATGCGGGCCTCATCCCAGGACCCTGAGATCATGACCTGAGCCTGAGGCAGAGGCTCTAACCCACTGAGCCACCCAGGCGCCCTATTTGCTACTTTTCTACAATGAAATATGTATAGAAATTGAGACAACATTTTGGGAACATACAGTGACTTGACATTGCCACAATATGCAAATAGACTCATATAAGCAACTCATCTCACAGTACAAGGAATAGACTCGTTGAGTTGTTGGTGAATTTACATGGGGAGCCGCCTGGGCTGTGGGCTGTGTCCTGGTCATGTGCAGTAAGACTCCACATCAGTTTATAGTAGATTAGAGGTCTCGAACAGAGCTCATTCACGTAGATGACCGAGAAACACTGTCCTGCCTTATCCTTGTTATCCAGCATTAGCACTTAGTTGGTACTTTCATTGACTATGCCCCCCTTGCAGCCTCTCACATGCCCTGCACTCTGCACTCGTGTACAGTGTTTTCTCCCTGTGCTCTTCTCTTCAGTCCAGAGGCCGTCCTGCCGTAAATCCTGCGCTGCTTTCTTTGCCCATTTATACCTCTTACATTCTGCCTCCCCTGGGGATTCAGATGAGGTGCTCTGTCCATTGCATCTTTTTTGACCATTCTGTGTATTTACACATCAGTTAGGGCACTTACCACATACCTGTAGTATTCGTAGTTTAAAGTGTGTGTGATTTTCCTCGGCGCACCAAGTCTGTTGACAAATGCCCAGTCTTCTTCATCTCTCAGTGACACAAAGCCGTAGGTCACCATCCTCATCGTCACCGCGTCTTCCTTTGTCTGCATGCTGTGGGCACACAGCTCATTTCAGTTTCTCAGCTGCCTTGTAGGACAAGGAAGGTGTTATTCCCATTTTACAGATGAGGATTCGGCTTATTCAGAGATATTAGGCGACTTGTTGAAGGTCCTACGCAAACTGCTGAGCAGCAGACTGGCACCAGAGCCCAGTGCTCTCATCCTGCCCGTCTACACCCAGTAAACCTCGGTGAACGTTACGGAATCAGTCAAATGGCTGTTAACTGGGCATTATTGGAAGGAGATTTTAATCACATTTTTGCCTCTTTGAAAGTTCATCCTAAATAGTTATATTATGGTTTTAGCCTGAAAACTTTTGAATTTGAATCCCGATAAGACTTGGTAATTTAAACTGAACAGTTCTGTCTCATTATAGATTTTCTTTTGTCTCCTCATTACACGAACCCTTTAATTATTTTAGTGTTAATATGGTGAAATTACAGGAGGGAGCTATTTCAAATGAAAAGGATAATGCCACATTATGAGAGTTACTTACAGTGTAAAGTAGGAAGAACATGGGACATTTTTTTCAATTTTTATAGTTTGTTGTATTCAAAATGAGATTTCTTTTTTAACTTTTAAGTTACTTTTTATTTTAAGATTTATTTATTTTAAAGAGAGCGTGTGCATGAGCTGGGGAAGGGGCGGAGGGAGAGGGAGATTCTGCCCTGGGCTTGGAGCCTGACTAAGGGCCCAGCCTCATGACCCTGAGATCATGCTAAGATCATAACTTGAACTGAAACCAAGAGTCAGACACTGAAATGACTGAGCCCTGCAGGAGCCCTAAAATGAGATTTTTTTAAAAAAGAAATAATTTATTCTTTCAGTGTTCCGAGATTCATTGTTTATGCATCACACCCAGTGCTCCATGCAATTTGTGCCCTCAGTACCCACCACCAGGCCCACCCATCCCTCTACCCCCCTGCCTTCCAAAACCCTCAGTTTGTTTCTCAGAGACCAAAGTCTCTCATGCTTCTCCCTCTTTGATTTACCCCAGTTCACATCCTTTCCTTCTCCCACTGTCCTCAGTGTTACTCCTTATGCTCCACAAGTAAGTGAAACCATATGATACTTACTTTCTCTGCTTGGCTTATTTCACTCAGCATAATCTCCTCCAGTCCTATCCCTGTTGCTACAAAAATTGAGCATTCATCCTTTCTGATGGAGGCACAATATTCCATTGCATATATGGACCATATCTTCTTTATCCATTCATCTGTTCAAGGGTACCTTGGCTCTTTCCACAGTTTAGCATTTGTGGCCATTGCTGCTGTGAACATTGGGGTACATATGTCCCTTCTTTTCACTACCTCTGTATCTTGAGGGTAAATACCCAATAGTGCAATTTCACGGTCATAGGGTAGCTCTACTTCTAATTTTTTAAGGAATCTCCACACTGTTTTCCAAAGTGGCTGCACGAACTTACATTCCCACCAACAGTGTAAGAGGGTTCCCTTTTCTCCACAGCCTCTCCAACACTTTTCTTTCCTGTCCTGTTAATTTTGGCCATTTTAACTGGTATAAGGTGGCATCTCAATGTGGTTTGGATTTGAATTTCCCTGATGGCTAATGATGATGAACATTTTTTCATGTGTCTGCTAGCCATTTGTATGTCTTCTATGGAGAAATGTCTGTTCATGTCTTCTGCCTATTTTTTGATGTGATCCTCATTTTTAGGGGTGTTGAGGGAGTTCTTTATAGATCTTGGATATCAGCCCTTTGTCTGTAGTGTCATTTGCAAATATCCTCTCCCATTCCGTGGGTTGCCTCTTTGTTTTGTTGACTGTTTCCTTTGCTCTGCAGAAGCTTTTTATTTTGATGAAGTCCCAAAAGTTCATTTTCGCTTTTGTCTCCTTTGCCTTTGGGACGTGTCTTGAAAGAAGTTGCTGTGGCTGATGTCAGAGGTTACTGCCTATGTTCTCCTCTAGGATTTGGGTAGATTCCTGCCTCACATTGAGGTCTTTCATCCATTTTGAGTTTATCTTTGCGTATGGTGTAAGAGAGTTGTCAAGTTTCATTCTTCTGTACGTAGCTGCCCAATTTTCCCAGCACCATTTATTGAAGAGACTGTCTTTTTTCTACTGGATATTTTTTCCTGCTTTGTCAAAGACTATCTGACCATAGAGTTGAGGGTCCATATCTGGACTCTCTACTCTGTTCCTTTGGTCTATGTGTCTGTTTTTGTGCCAGTACCATGTTGTCTTGGTGATCAGAGCTTTGTAGTAAAGCTTGAAATCAGGTAACGTGATGCCCCTAGCTTTGTTTTTCAACATTTCCGTAGCAGTTCGGGGTCTTTTCTGTTTCTGTATAAATTTTTTAAAAAATTCTGTGTACATATTCTGGTAATCTAGTGAGCATTTGGAAATAGGCAAATTGCTGGGTTGAGGCCAGTTTTTAAATCTTACAACCTGGAATAAAAAAAGAAGCAAAAAAAAAAAAATCCTCTTGGGGACATTTAAAGAGGCCATGTGCTGTGCTTACAGATTGACAAATGCTAACTCTTTGTTATCTGTCACTCATCCTTGCATTTCAGTGACTTTATAATAATAATTAATAATTCAATTACCATTATTTTATTTTTTCAGTAACCATTATTTTATTTTTTCAAAGGGCCGGGATTCACAACTGAGAACCTTCAGCTTTTTCCTAAGCTCCAGCCCTCATATTAATACTCTTCTGACCAAGTGCATTATCTTAGCACTTTGTTGGCTCTGAGCAGTACAGAGCTCTTACTGTTTGTTTGTAAAGGAGCTGGGGGTAGCCTAGCAAACTAGGAATTGAGATTTTCCATCTCTTTTTCTCCCTTTTGAAGTTAAGTGTGTCTTCATTCTGTTGATTGCTAGTCCCCATTACTACTTAGTTATCTTCTTGGCAACCCACCATAGCAATTTCAGTCTGTTAGCTAACTAGCTGTCATAGCCAGGGTTCTGCCAGTTTTCCCTGTGCCTTGCTCCATCCTAGATTTGCTGAGCCCATTGTTGTCCTTTGTTTTGTAATTTCTCAGCGAATCCTAGATGCCAAAGTATCTTCTGTGCTTTGCTCTTTCAAGAAATATTTTACTTTCATTATTTATTTACTTATTCATTCATTCATTCATTCATTCATTCATTCATTCATTTATTTTGTGGAGCCCAACATGGGGCTTGAACTCACGACCCTAAGATCAAGACCTAAGCGGAGATCGAGAGCTGGACAGTTAACTAACTGAGCCACGCAGGTGCCCCTCAAGCAGTATTTTAATGATGGAGTTGGTAATCAGTCCTTGGTCCTAAGCCAGCCAGAAATCCAGATATTTGCATTCTTATCTCTGGTGCATATGTGGCTCCCATTCATTTCCAAACCCCCTCCCCACCCCTAGCCAATTTTTCTTAAATTCTGTCTATATGAACTGCTCATCTCCCTGCTCACTAATCCCTTCTCCTTCCTTAAATATTTAGTGTAGTTCTGATGCGCCTAACAGATTGTTCTAGGTTTCGTTTCTTGTGTTCTTTCAACCAAATTCTTTGAAAATAAATGATTAAGTGGATTTTTTTCCCTCTTGAAATAAATTAAGGTAAAAATCAACATATGCTTCTCCTCCAACCTAAGTGTTCCAAATTGGGTTTCAAAATATATTGTCAAGATTAAAACCTTCATGGAGTTGTAGCTAAAAATAACCAAAGAATCTGGCCAGTTAAGGAAGTCCAGATGTAGAGACTAGTCCTCATGGAGGACTGTAATATAGAGACTTCTCCTTACCTCAGCATATTAGGGTGCGGCCATTTACTTATAGCACTGCACTTAATTATGGTCTCTGTGTCCTTTCTCCTCAAGACTGAACGTAATTAGGAAGCTAATAGCGGATGAAGTGGACTTTCTCCAGCATGTCACTCAGCTCGATCTGCGCGACAATAAGCTTGCTGATCTAGATGCCATGATTTTCAACAACATTGAGGTTTTACACTGTGAAAGGAATCAGCTGGTGACATTAAACATCTGTGGCTATTTCCTAAAAGCGCTGTATGCGGCTTCTAATGGTATGTGATGTAGACCACATCAAAGTTTCCCTTCTGGTTCCAGGAATTGACTCAGCGCCATCATCTCTGCCTCACTCTGATTTTACTTTGCTCATTTAATAAAATAAGTGTCAGATTTTGCTGGGGTAAAAATCATAAAAGAAGAATGCTGATATGGTATTTAAGAGAACCAAAATGAAAGATTTTATAGGTCTCAACTTATTTTTCTCATATTGTGACATTTAGGTAAGTTACTCCCCCACTTTTGATTTGGGTCCTCTGCTTAAAAGGTCTTCATAAACTATTTATTGGACTACCCTGTAAAGATAGTAAATCTGGAACATTTTAATATGCGAGAGTGAAAATGAAAGGAAGGTCCATGTTGGATCTGCTCAGGGTCTCAGAGTTTATGCTCCACTGACAGAGGAGCTAACCCTCAGAGTGACCTGAATTTCCTACCCACTCCTGATCTGGGACACCACAGATCAGGAGTCTTACTCAGTTAAGGAGCTCTCTTCTTCAGAATCTGGAAATCTTAACAGTTGTGAAAAAGAAAAGATCATATGGACATAGGTTATTCAAGTGGAGATTTCAGTTCCCTGCAATCAGAAATCTGAGTGAAAACAAGTATTTAGTACTACAAGTTGAACAAATATTGATCACCCACTTGTTTTATGTACAGTGTAGTGCACGAGTTCTAAAGGATAGGGGATTTTTTTTTTCCTTTTTTAAAAATGAGTTTATTGGGGCGCCTGGGTGGCTCAGTTGGTTAAGCGACTGCCTTTGGCTCAGGGCATGATTCCGGAGACCTGGGATCGAGTCCCACATGGGGCTCCCTGCTCGGCGGGAAGCCTGCTTCTCCCTCTCTCACTCCCCCTGCTTGTGTTCCCTCTCTGGCTGTGTTTCTCTCTGTCAAATAAATAAAATCTTTAAAAAAAAAAAATGAGTTTATTGTCATCTCACAGGAGAAACAAGCCAATGTCAGAGAGCTGCAGGTCACTGAGGGTTACAGAGTTTGGATAGCCAGGAAGCACCAAGTAGGCGTTGAAGAGAAAAGAATCAATGTGGTCTGTTCAGCAGATGGGAGAAGACAGAGAATTCTTTTTTTTTTTTTTTTAAGATTTTATTTATTTATTTGACAGATCACAAGTAGGCAAAGAGGCAGGCAGAGAGAGCAGAGGAAACAGGCCCCCTGCTGAGCAGAGAGCCCGATATGGGCCTCGATCCCAGGACCCTGAGATCATGACCTGAGCCGAAGGCAGAGGCTTTAACCACTGAACCACCCAGATGCCCAAGACAGGGAATTCCGAACTCACTAGTGCCCACTAGAAAATGGTGAGAAATGGTAATGGGATGCATGGCTTGGAGTCGGATGGTGAAGCTTTGAAGCTAGTTCAGTAGACTACAGAGAGCCCTTGGAGGTTCTTAGCTGGAGGGATGTGTGATGGACGTGATGCTCTAAGACTGTTGTGGTTAGAGGAGTGGCCAGGGCGCATTTATGGCCCTTGCCACCCTGCTGATCGCCATCATTGTAATGGTTTTCTTACGAGCAAGTGGGAACTTGCAGTTAGGACTGCAGATGTTGGTTTGAAGTTCATCAGTTCAGAGGGGGTACCTGCAGCGGTGGAAGTAAGGTAACTGGGAAAGAGAAGAGCACTGGTAGTAGGAGTCCACTTAGAATGCCCTCCCAGCTGGTGCCACTATAGGCAGCCAGGTAGACGCTGAACTTGGTGAATTATAGGGTGAGTGTTTGCAGAAACAGAAGGACATCTAAAAACTAGTCTGAGAAACAAAGCCCTAGATGGATGGTGGTATCCTGTTTCATACAGTTTTAAGGAAGGGTTTTCAGATTTGAGTAGAAGAAGTCATTTGTGATCCTCAAGAGTATGGTTTCAGGAGAATAAAAAAGGCAAAAGATGCATATGGTTTTATGGAAGGAATCTGAGATTTTAAAAAACCACGTTCATACAATTACTCTTCCAGGCAACATTCAGCATTCATAACAAGGCGAAAGCCACAGTAAGTGGAGCGGGGGAAAGATAGGAGAGTAGAGAGAGTGATTTATTCAGATCTCTGAATAAGATCTTGTGATTAAATTGGAAGTTCTCTGTACTTTCCTGTAGTTTCCAAGTGTAACAAATGGAGGTATTGTACGTTCTAACCTAAACAGTGGTGAATAAAGCACAGTTATGATGTTCTGAATACAAAGGGAGTCTCTGTGTGACTTGAATGGTAATGTCTTTGTGTTTTTTTCTCGGCCTCCTAGAACTTGTTCAACTGGATGTTTACCCAGTTCCAAATTATCTGTCCTACATGGATGTTTCAAGGTAAGAAGCCAAGTCCTAGAGCACACTGGCATCTACTTGAAGTTATTTAGATCATCCTGTCCGAGCTTATGCCTAAAAACTTTTTATATATTTTGGCGGTAAAAAAAAAAAGACACTAAATTCATAGTGTCTACTTATCCTCTGAAAAATATACGTAAATATCTGTTAGTTAAAATACATTTGTGTACTGTAGTTGAAAGTAGAAGAATCAAGGTATTATGTCCATGTGGACACCAATTTGACCATCGTGTTTGGGCCTGAAAGATAAATGAGTTGAGTACCATATGGCTAGAAGGTCCAGAAGTTCTTTCAGTAATATATTCGCCATATCTGCAGTCTTTCTCTGAAATGATGTTGATTTCATTTTTAAAATACTGTGCTATCTCTCTTTGATTTTTTTTTCCTTCCCTTTTGTTTTGCACTTACATCTTCTTGCTAAGAACCCTTAGAAAGTAGCAACTAAGCCTACCAAAGTAGGATTTCCATCCAGTGTGCTCACTTTTCTCGGCTTCTTTGCAAACAGGCTGACTGCCTCATCTGTTTTATACAAATTCACTACTGCAATGTGTCATATTTACTCCAGTTCCCACAAGTATTATAGTAGACTTTTTCTTGAAGGCATAAAGCATGTATTCATACAAATGAGACTAATAATCTTAACATACTAAAACTGAAACTTTTAATGTAACTCCAAAGGAAATATCCAAAATTTTCTGAACACCCACAGTACCTGTGGCTCGCTCAGTGTAACAAGTGTTAACTCACAACCATATGCAAAATCTCATACAACTCACATGTAATTGGTCAGGTGCAGAATTTGCCTTTAGTTATAAAAATACACAAACCTAGTTATTTTAATAAGGTTCTCAATCAGAATTATTTAAGTAAGTGTCAGAATTATTACGATTATAATTTTATCAGAAATTTATAATTATAAAATACTTTATGAATAGCGCTTCATGAATTTTCTCCTAATTTCATGTCAAATTTGTTTAATAAACTTGAAGTCAGGTTTTACCTGAATATTTTTTTTAACAGTCTCGAATGCTGTTATCTTCAGCCTTTAAATAAGAACAGTACTGCAGTGGGTTTACATACATGGGTATATATATAAGTATCTTGAACAGATTTATTTCAGAGTCGGACATAGAGTAAATCTATTCTCCTTTTGTTTATAGGCTATAACTGGCAAATGGTTCCCACTGAAACCCCTAAGTGAGACTGAATTGGAAACCCTGTCTTGCTTTTCCCTGAATTCTGCCACTTAAATGCTACCCATCTTTCTTTATAACTCTCGTGTCCAGAATCTTCAGTGTAACCCTCTCTGCCTCATTTGCTGCCCCAACTATAAGAGTTTCTCTGAGAAAAGCTGATTCCCCTGACATAGCTCTGAGTATTTCACCCTCCTCCTCTTATGTGAGTATTTATGTTATCTACAGGGACTGAGCTTCCCACCATCATGGTGTTTACTAGGCCCTCACGTTTAAAGTTCCGGGTTATTTTTATCACTGATATGAGTTTTATTGCTATAATAGGAGGTTCTTTATAGTGAGAGGGACTTTGCCATCTTACGAAGGTGTTTTAGTGGTTAACTACTATAAAATAAAATAATTAAGTGTATCGGTCTTCAGGCTTCAAAGCCAGAGCCATGTGTACCTGTACAGACACTAAGAAAATAATGCCACCTTTTCTGTATTTTAACGGAAAAGTGAGGACACTAGCAAAATTTAAGAGCTTGATTATGGCACGCATAATGCCACTCCCTTTAATATCACAACGGTTTTCATTTTGATATAGTCCTGTCCCCAAGCGTCATATTTCCATGGAATTGTTCATCTGTTTTTAAGAATTGTGCTTATAACATAGATACTGCTTTTTATTCTTTGTGCCTGGTTGTGTTACCTATTTAAAAAGGAAGAGAAAAGGCTAATCGTCCATGACTAGGGAGGTACTTATTGTAGTAGATTTGTCTTAAGCAGTGGTGAGTTCACTTAATGATAAAGTCAGCATTAGTTGAATTCACTTGTTTCTGGTGACTATAATTGCCATCCAATGCACAAATTAATGTTTCCAAGTAATAATTCTGAGTCTCACAGGTCGTGTACCTTTTCACTGGTGCCATTTCTTTCCTTTTGCCTATGATCTACGGCAGTGTTTTCATGGTATCTACTGGAGCTGAGAAGTACTTTAATGTTAGGGTAAAAATTGCTTCTCGGCCTTTTGGCTAAGATCAAGTGTAACGATAGGGTTAAAATGTAAATTGGAAAATAAAACTATTTTATGCCATTTGACTTAATTGCAAGAATGTATATGTTTGATTGTTTTTTTCCAATATAAGACATCCTCTTGCTAAGCTTGCATGGGTTTATAGACTTTTTAAGATAGCAATTCTGGGAATCAGAACTTTTTTTTGTTTGTTTAAGACTTTAGAGATGACGTAACTGTGTCCTTTTCTACTTTTTCTTTCCTCTTGTCACACTTCATCTTGTTTCTGGATTAAAGTGCATATACATACCCCTTTGATTAATATTCACTACATTTTGGTATTTTGTTTGAAGTTTTATTTTATGTAATTATTCTGAGTTTCAAACCATATTTTAGGCCAAATTCTAATCAAAGAAAAAAATTGTATATTCTTATACTTAGGAACTGCTTAGAAAGTGTGCCTGAGTGGGTATGTGAAACCCGAAAGCTAGAAGTGTTGGATATTGGCCATAATCAAATATGTGAACTTCCTGCACGGTGAGTATTACAGATGAAGTGAGGGGATCTCAAATTAGATAAGCAGTTTTTTAATAATTTAGCTTGTTATTATGAACTCCTAAAAAATTGCTTTAAAATCTTATCTCTAGTATCTTTCACCTCATATGGTATCTTTGAATTACAAACTTTCCTTATGCAGTGGAGAGTAGGATGATACTTTGTCAGCGAGGCTTTCCAAAACCAGGTGGGACATTGCTTAGGGGGGGATGTTTCTAAATAAGCAGTGTCTGAAAACTCAGCCAATAGTATATGTTCACCTCTGTAATCTCAGTTCAGTTCTTTCAGAATCTTTCACATCTGTCTGTTGACCTCACATGTCTACCTTACCCACAAATAATTCTCAATTTTACTCGAGCATAACTTTGGAAAAAAAGATTATTAGATCATTAAACTTAGAAAAAGTAAGCCAGATTCTGTTTCTTGGTATGAAATTTGGAATCAACATCCAAGAACTTTTCTTTCCTTCTCTTTTCTGTCTGAATATATATTATTTTTATTGTATAATTTTCACTTTAATGGCAAGATTTATAATCTAGCCGTGTCATGAGGTCTAGTGCCCGTAGACACAGCAGGTACAGGTTTAGGTTAACCAATTTTGATACAAAACATTATTGGCTGTTAGTGGCTAGCCATGCAATTGATAACAAAAGGTAAGCTATTCCAGTACTATCCTATAGACTTTTCTGTGATGGTGGAAATGCTGTGTATTTTTATATGAATGAATGTGTATCCTTGCCGCCCAGTGTGGCTCCACTAGTCCCACATGACTTTTGAGACTTAGAATGTGGCTGGTCCTGAGAAGGCCCAAAGTATAAAATCCTTAAACTTTTTATATGCAAAGTGTCTCACTAATACTGTATGTTAATTACACGCTAAAATAATATTTTGGATATACTGGGTCAACTAAAATGTAAGAATTGTTTCTTTTTGCCATTTTTAATGTGGCTCCTAGAAAATTTACCAATCCATATGCGGCCTGCATTATATTTCTGTTGGTTAACACTGTTAGAATATAGATCTCATAAAAGAAATCTGAGTTACATTTCAATCCCTAGAAAGCTGAGTTGATTTTACTTTGGTCCTCGGCCATATGCTATACCTGGAATTTCCGTCTGTTTGAAAATGCTTTCTGCTTTAGTCTTATGTTGACTGAGCCTTTAGATGACCCAGGGCAGCCCATCGCCATTATCAAGAGGACTTTGGTGTTGTGCCCTGTGGACAGCAAGTGTGTGTAGGTGTGAGAGGAGACAGACCCTTTCGGAAGACAAAACAGCAAAAATCAAGCTAGGCTGCCTCTAATGGGGAAAAAAGCATTTGCTGAAAAGAATCTTGCAGTGTTTACCTTTCTTTTGTTTTCTCTGTTCACTTCCCTACTTCCACTTCCTCAGTCCTACAGGTAGCAGCCCCGTGGCCTCTAAGCCCTGTTTTCACTGTAGGCTACAACAAAGATACTGTGTATACACAAACCCAACAATTAAGGAACGATAACAGATCTTTTATCCAGTTTTCCCCAGAGTTAGTTAATCTTTGATTTGATCCCAGTTGGTTCGGCATTTGGGGATCTAAACAAATGCTTATTCAAAGCAAATTCTAAATGCCCTGTTGTCAAGGACTTAAACTGTGTGTGTACGTGTGTGTGTGTGTGTGTGTAACACAAGGGACAAAACCAGTATGTACTGATTTCTTATTTACCGTGTTGAGTTGCAGACTGTTGGCCTGTCATTGATCTCATCAGGCAAGACAGCAGTTGGTCAGAAGCTGATTTGATAGTCAGGCTTTGTTTATGTAAGCAGTGTATGTGAAGTATTTGACAAAACAAATTAATATTTAGAACTGGAAATGTATTGGGGCACCTGGGTGGCTCAGTGGGTTAAAGCCTCTGCCTTCGACTCAGGTCATGATCTCAGGGTCCTGGGATCGAGTCCACATCGGGCTCTCTGCTCAGTGGGGAGCCTGCTTCCCCCTCGTTCTCTGCCTATTTGTGATCTCTCTGTCAAATAAATAAATAAATCGTTGGGGTGCCTGGGTGGCTCAGTTGGTTGGGCGACTGCCTTCGGCTCAGGTCATGATCCTAGAGACCCGGGATCAAGTCCCATATCGGGCTCCCTGCTCGGCGGGGAGCCTGCTTCTCCCTCTCTCACTCCCCGTGCTTGTCCCTTTCTCACTCCCTGTGCTTGTGTTCCCGCTCTGGCTGTGTTGCTCTCTGTCAAATATATATATATATATATATATATATATATATATAAATAAACAAATAAACAAATAAGAAGAAAAACTGGAAATGTATTAAAAGGAAAATAAGATATTTTAGTGCTTAGTATCCAGAAGAATGTAGCAAAGTTCTGTAATTAGCATTTAACACCCCTACTGTAGTTATAACCTCTACTTTTTTATTTGGAATAATCAAGATAAAGATTTTGTGATCTACCTTTCAGTTATCCATTTATTTGAGGATAAAGTGTGTGTGTGTGTGTGTGTGTGTGTGTGTGTGTCTGTGTGTGTGTGTCTGTGTGTGTGTGTATGAATAATAAATAACACATTCTCCCTTCTGAATCCTAAATTGCACCCCAGGCCCAGTAAGACAGTAAAATTAGTGAACCAAATCCTGATTCCTGGTTTGAGGTGAATCCCAGAGACTACCCTCTGTGAAAACCACGACGGAACGACTGTCCTGGATAATCTGTCTCATCACATTGATGTCCAGACCTTCTAAGCTGGCTGTGCCAGGTCCCAGTCATGGCAGCCTGTGGAGCACGGCGTGGAGACAGGTTGCTTGCGTCTCTGCAAGCAGAGTCTAGTTTTGGTATTTAAAGTGACTGAAGTTCGGCTTGGACGTGGAGTGGTCCCTGAGTGAGGTCAGAGGGTGGAAGGCAGGAGGTGATGGGGGCGGCCTCGTTTTGACAGCACTGTCCCGGAGGGCTCCCTCCAGAGTGATCCTGATGCAAAGTACAATCTCACTTTGCCACAGTTCCCACGTTTCTGTGTTTAAACCTGGGGCCTGTTTCATTCTCTACAACTGTCAAAAAATTCTGAATTGGTCACACAGCAGATTTATATTTGATTAAAGTGTTCATCATTCATTGTGATTTTGCTAACCCACAGAAAAAAAATAGCGAGCTCTCTAGGAACGCAAGAGAATAGCGAATTAAGTGCATTTCCTTCTCTTGGGGAGGGGTCTCTTGTCTAGCATTAAACCAAAAAGAAAAGAAAAACATACAGACTTAGGAAAGTGAGGAAAGGGAGAAATATTGTGGTTGTGAAACGCAAATGAGGAAAAAATGAAACATTTTATCAGTTAGCATTTGTAAATATTTAATCAGATAGAAGAACCTTTTTTAATGCTGATCTGGTAGGTAAAAATGGATCAACTATATATTTATCGAGAATCTGCTGTGGGTAAAACACCCATGTTCCACGGCAACACAAGATACAAGCCCTACCTTGAGAATCCTACAGCCTTTTAAAGCGTGCCTTGTGAGTCTCGCAAGGGTAGACTGTTCTCTTCAAGATCTTCTGTGAAACTTGTTTTTCTCTCTTTTACTAAGTAGAACTTCTTTGTGAAATATTCCTGTTCATAGTTTTCCCCACCCTCTTTTGTTTCTTTTTCTGTCTTACAGTATGGAAAGTAGTGAAATACAGAGAGCTCCAAGTTTGAGCTTTTGTTAATAGGAATTTGTAGTTGCTCAGAATGATTTATGTTTCTTTGGAGAGATCGTTTTCAGTATTCAACCTCTGTTCATTTTTTTATTCCTTACCCCAGATTAGCATTAAGTAAGTTTCCTTCTGTCTTTGTCCCCTTTTGCACAGCTTATTTTGTAACAGTAGTCTCCGGAAGTTGCTGGCGGGACACAACCAGCTGACCAGGCTACCTGAGAGGCTGGAGAGGACCTCCGTGGAGGTCTTGGATGTGCAGCACAACCAGCTCCTGGAGCTGCCGCCCAACCTGCTCATGAAGGCCGACAGGTAACATAGCTTGTTTGTCGGGGTTGTTCCTCGAGTTGTAGAATGCCCCTTCCTTAGCGTTGTTGGATGGTGTGCTTGGGACTGACAGATCTTTTCTTTTACCATATTTGTCTGTTTGGGGGAGAGAGAGAGAGAGAGAGAGAGAGAGAGAGAGAGAGAGAGATATCGTGCGAAGGGGGGAGGAATCAGAGGGGGGAGGGAAAAGCAGACTCCCCAATGAGCCGAGAGCCCGATGAGGGGCTTGATCCCGGGACTCTGGGATCATGACTTGAACTGAAGGCAGACACTTAACTGACTGAGCCACCGAGGCGCCCCTCGTGTGGATCTTCTGATTATCTGTCTGAGACTTAGCAAGAAAATGGCTTTGCCAGCCACTTCTCTCTTTGGCAGAGGATGGAGTCAGGGGATGTCCTGTAGGTTCTTTGTTAAAATCGCTGGTTTCTGGAGGGAAATGCATTGAGTGGTTCATAAGCTTGTGTTGTGGAGGTGTAGCTCTCAAATGAGGATAAGTTTGCTGCCCGGTCATAACTGATGCAGGCTGCTCTGGTCTTGGCTGAATTATCTTAGGATTCTCTGCTCTTGCTTTCACGTATTTGTGATTTGGGGTGACAGACGTGCTTTTCTAGAGTTTGCCAAGTTCTCTCGCTTTTATTGTTTTCTGACCAGTTGTTCTTACATTTACCACAGTTTTCCCTTTGCATTTAAATTATTTTCTTTAGAACAGATTTTTCTAAGTAGCTTGTGTCACTAAGTAGTTAAAAAGATTGTTTTGATTTGAAGCGGAGGTTACTTTAAACATCCAGTGAAATCTCTTTTCTGTGGAGAATTGCCACATGCAGAACTTGCCTTAAAGAAAGGTTAGGTTAACTGAGTGTTACCTTACTTTGGAACATCTTGTTTGCTTCAGGGCCCTTGTGCATCGTACAAAAATGCTCAGCCTGATGGCCTGCCTCATTTTGACCTCTGCTGGTGTTTATTTTTAGTGAGTGACCATAACTTTAGGTATGATACAAAGGATTTAACCTTTAGTATACCTCATGAGAAGGGAAAAAAAAAGTTTAATTTTGTGGTTCTCTTACAAAAGAAAACAACGATGGCTCTTTCTGCCTTGAAATATAAATTTGAAATATGTTTGAGCGTGTGTGACTTTCTTCATCAGTGGAAAGAACTCTGCTTTCCTAAAGTGAGTTAGATACCCGACCATGTGTACCAAGCTCCCTGTGCTTATTCCTGTCACAGTAGTCGTCACACACTATGTTATAATTTCTTGTTTACTTGTCTTTCCCACTATTAGATTATGAATGCTGTGTCCAGTGACTGACTGTGTCTTAATTATAATGTTACCCTCAGCATTTTGCAGCATGTCTGGAATAAAGCAGGATGCTTAACAAATATTTATTTAACGAACAAAAGAATATTTAAGGAATTTTTAAATACTACCTTCACCCTTGCATTTTTCTCCTTTTTTTCCCTCTGTGTCCTTTAAAAAAAAAAAAAAAAGAAAAAAAACCTTCCTAATCAAAACATAGCTTATCATCAAAAAATTATACAACTCTCGGGACACCAGTGGCTCAGTCGTTTAGCGGCTGCCTTCGGCTCAGATCATGATCCTGGAGTCCCAGGATCGAGCCCCGCATCGGGCTCCCTGCTGGGCGGGAAACCTGCTTCTCCCTCTCTCACTCCCCCTGCTTGTGTTCCCTCTCTAGCTGTGTTTCTCTCTGTCAGATAAATAAATAAAATCTTTTTAAAAAATTGTACAACTCTCAAGCATACTGCTCAGTGAATTTTTACATATATGCCCAGATTCATCAACCCAGATTAGACTAGAGAACATTTCTAGTTCTCCCTTCCTTTTCCTTTTGTTCTTTTTTTTTCTCATTTTACAAAATATTTATTTTTTGTACTTAATGCAAGTTACAATGAATTCCTACTGGAATAGTCACAGAGAAATAATGGAATTGTGAGAAAATGGGATTGTTAAATTTTAATTGACCGGTGCTCTCTCATTCCCCTAACAAAAAAAGGAGCAGTGTTTCAAGATCATTTAAAGAGTTGTTCTTACTTCTACAGTCCTATCAAAATATCATGGACCCTTGAACAACATGGGGGTTGGAGCGCCTAATAGGGTCCGTTGGTCAAAGGAATGAGGCTCATACAAAAGCGAAGGTCAAGCAGTTTTATTTGGTGCCAAGCATCAGAAGCTTACTGGCCCCGGGGCCAGGGTCACTTCTCTTGGGTGTGGGGGGGGGGGACCACGCCCGACTCTCAGGCCAGCTTTTATAGGCATCCCCCCAAATCACAAGCTGACTAGGGTCATGTCCGCGTGGGAGCTGACCCACTCGCATGGCTTGCCTGAGTTAATTTGCACCTCCAGGGGCCTGGACCGTGGAGGTGGGAGCACCTGGGCTTTCCCATCCGACCCCAAGTACTGGTATCCGGCCTGCCCATTCTTAGTTTGCATCTAAACACCTCCCAGGAGGCTCCCTGGATGGGAGATTAGGGGGGTTACTGGTTGGGCGTTTCCCCCAACCTGGCTCGCCTTTGTTTTCCAGGGGCCATTTATCTGTAACACCTGGAGCTGTTCTTCTGAGTAAACAGGATGGCGGCTTGGATTCCAAAACTGGACCTTATAGGACCAACTCCTGCACCATCAAAAATTCATGTATAACTTTTGACACCCCCCCCACAAATTTAACTACTAATAACCTACTGTTGACCGGAAGCGTTACCAATCATATAAACAGTCAGTTAACAAATATTTTGTATACTATAAATGTATTATTTGCTGTATTCTTATGATAAAGTAAGCTAGAGTAAAGAAGTGTTAAAATCATAAGAGAAAATACATATACGGCACGCTACTGAATTAGGAAAAATCCACGTAGAGTGGATCCATGCAGTTCAGACCCCTGTTTTTCCGGGGTCAGCCAGCCATACAGTGGATGGTGTCCCGGCGACTCTAGACACGTGCTCTTTGTTGTCATGAATACTGTAGGATTGAATCTCCTCCCCTGTGCAGAGCTCTAAGTGATATTGGAACCGTGTGTTTTCTCTTTCATAAGGCTCACTAGGCCAAACTTGGGTGCGGTTTTATCCTGAGGATCTGCGTGTTCTCCTGGGTGTCTACACTGAATCTACAGAAACGGGGAGATAGAATCCAATTTACAAGTCTTGAGATAAAACCGGTTCTGAATCTGGCCACGTCCGATAGGCTCCTGGCTAATAAAGTAGATAAATAGCGCTGGAACTCTCCCACAGATAATGAGCCTTTATTCATTTTTTAAAAGGACAGTTCTGTATATTTTTAATTCTCTAGAAGCAATCAGTAAGCAGTCAGTGAGTCTCCTTGGTGCTGGGGCAGATGTGAATGCATGTTCCCAAGGGGGGGCTCAGAAGTGCAGTTGAGGAGACTGTTCGTGTTCAGAAAAGAGTTCGAGTGGGGCAGCTGTAGCTGGGCTTCCTCTGCAGGGGACTCTGCTTGCCGTTGATTTTGTGACCCGGCGCAGCTCGCTCTCCAGCTCGGCTTTCCCATGCTGCATATTCTGGACGGTTCCCAAACAGAGTCTGTAATTTGGAAGTGGAAGGATTGTGTGAACTGGAATATGTAGTAATGCAATGTGGAAAATTAGGGACCTGAACTGAGCCACTGAAAGAGGACATTGCTGTTGTGGGGAGGAGAGCCGCGCCAGCAGTGTCGGCCGAGGGCATTCAGGCAGTAATTCCCTAGTCTGACTAGATGGGTCTCTCCAGAGCCAATGCATTTTGGAAAATGGGGGCTGTGGTGGGGGGATTCGCCAGCCTCTGTGGGTCTTGGGAGGAGGGCAGCCGTGAGAAATGTAATTCCGGCACAGGAAATTCCCGAGGGGAGGCCGGGCGAATTACAAGGAGCAGGCATCCTCCTTGATTTTGTGAGAGGAAAGCAAATGACGGAGAAAGGCTGAAATGAACTTTTTCAAGAAAGCATATTCAGTGCTTTTGTTTCCCAGCCACCATAATAGCCACCTCCCAACATAGTGTAATCATTAGTCATGACTCTGAGTCAGAAACAAGAGTCAAGAGTTTCGGTCCTCTCAGGTAGATAGGGTTATGAAAGGGATAGTATAAAGTTGATGAATGCTTTTTCTTTTTTTAAAAGGTTTTATCTATTTATTTGACAGAGAGAAACAGGGAGAGAGGGAACACAGCAGGGGGAGTCGGGGAGGGAGAAGAAGCAGCAGGGAGCCCGATGTGGGGCCCCGATCCCAGGACCCTGGGATCACGACTGAAGCCAAAGGCAGACGCTTAATGACTGAGCCACCCAGGTGCCTGATGAATGTTTTTTGAACAGCATTCTTGTATTACTTCACTTGTTGAAAGACAAGAAACACAGAACATTTGATAATGACTTTCACTGAACTATTTACTGCTTTGTAAATGGTTACTGCTTCTACTTAATCCCCTTCCCACAACCTAAGTAATGGAGGTTTAATCTACCTAAATTCTATTTATTTATTTATGTATTTATTTCTGAGAGAGTATGCATGCAGACAGTGGCGTGGGGGCAGAGGGAGCGAGAGAATCTGAAGCAGGCTCAATGCTCAGCTCAACACACTGCCCTATGTGGGGCTTGATCTCACAACCTTGAGATCATGACCTGAGCTGAAGTCAAGAGTCAGATGCTTCACTGATTCAACCATCCAGGCATCCCTCTACCTAATTTTTTTTTAAATGTATTTTTTATGAGGCATAATTTACATTCACGAAAATGTAACAATATTGTGTATTAGGTTTGATAAGTTTGAGGGGGAAGGAATAAACCAAAACTGACAGTTGTAGGGAACAGGTCTACCCAGAAAACACGAACCTCAAAATATGGAAGAGGGTTTTTGAGGACAGCTTCTTGCAGGTGGGTTTGGTTGTGCGAGGTCCAGGCCACGTCTTGCTGACCCCGGACACTGAAGTCACTGTGCCGGTACCCCAGGGCATTGGAAGTCACATCGGTATTACCCTCAAGGGGCTCACAGTCTAATGCAGACTTTAAGATAACTACACAATAAACCATAATAAAAAGTGGGTTTTAGAGGGTAAAAGAGAGGGGAAACGATGTGGTTGCTTTGAATTCAGGCTCCTGGCATGAAGAGCAGCGCTTTGCTATTGGATAATACGCAGCTGTTTGTCTGGTAAATAGCTTCAGGCCCTAATGAAACTTAGCTTCAGTCCTCCTCCTATTCAGTGAGCTCCAAAACACAAATCTTAAAAATATACAGATGCTCCTTGTTTCTTTCTTTCTTTTGTGGTAATAAATTACCATGGCCAGTTCTGTATTTGCTTATATAACTGAGGAGAGGGCCTGAATACAAGTCTTCATAGGTTATGAATGGTTTAGCTCGTGCTCTAAGTAGAACTTGTGCTTGGAAACTTTAAGAGAACTGTCAGAAAAACATGCGTCACTGGACACAGAGCAAAAGACTGAACTTTGACTCTCTTTCTTGTGAGTTTTTCTTTAGCTCTGAATCTTGCCTGCTAAAACCAGTGTCGTGGTCTTAATTACATGATATTGTCTGTTAAGGATTCCAGATTTAGCCCTGTGTATATTAATCTTTCTTACCTGGTGTTGGAAGGCATTTGGTAACCAAATGAGAGCAGGGAACCTGCTTTAAACTAGATCACTTTTGGTAATATCTTTCTCTTCCTGTGAAAACTTTAGGCCAATTTTCTTAAACTTCTTAGGGCTTGAACTGCAATGTTAGCTTATGAGTTTACTCTGTATTCATCTTCGAGTTTCATTTTGACTTGCTTTTCACTGGCAGCTCAAAAACTGTAGACAGAGGTGAGATGTGATGGACCGTGTGTTGCTGAGAAGTTGGCTGAGATTTTGTGTCTTACGATGAGGGCCGGATTCCGTTCGCTGGGGGTGAGCTGGCAATATTCCAATCTAGATCTCACCATCGCACATCTCTCATCTTAACTCTTTGTGCTCAGAGTTGAACATCTCCTTGATGGAAGTCCCCAGGAGTTTTAGATAATCAGTGTTTATCAACAGATGGGCAGGGTGGGGTAGATGGTCAGGGGTGGGGGGGTTGGGGGGGTGGTCACCAGACAGTTGGATGAGGTACTGCCACTCTTCTATTGGTAGAATGTTGGTGAGGGCCCCCTCCCAGTCCATCTCACAGCTGCTCGCTTATCTGGTGGTGGGAGAGCTGCTGCTCTAGGAGGCTCCGAGCTCTAGGAGGCAGGTCTAATTAACAATGCTGCCGCTGACACTCGAAAGAAGAGCTGTAGATTCCTCTTGCCGGTGGACATTAGGGTCTGTTTTTATCCCTGGTTAGAACAGTATAAAGGTGCTTTCAGGGATGGGAGTGGGGAGAGTGTATGTGCGAATGAAATACATGGTAATTATTAAATGTCCCCTGAGTGTTAGTCACATTACAGACCATAAGTTTTAGTGACTCAGTACATGTGTAAATATCAAGGGGACTAAATGGGAACAGAGAATTTAGAGAGCGTGATCAATTGACCGTGACAACCAGTCCCTTTTGGCAAAGACAGATATTTCTGGTCTTCTTCAAAGCTAAGTTGCCTACACTATTTTGTTTAAGTGAAGAGAGTTAACTTGTGAAATTCTGATATTTTGAGAATAAAATTACAGTGGTTCTCAAAGTTTGTCTTGGGAATACCGCAGGGTACGGATTAAACACATGGATGTCTGGCCCTTATCTCACTTCTGCTGACTCGATCCGGCCAATCAGCAGAATCCTTAATTCCACATTTTTGAAGTTTTACCCTGACCTACTTAATACCAATACCTGGGAGTTGAATTTGAGAGTCATGTACCTTCTGATAGGAGGGCACAATATCACTTCTCTTTATTTTTTCCCCAAAATGCACAACATTATTCTAATGATAAAACATCAAATAAATCTAAACTGAGAGACAGGGGCACCTGGGTGGCTCAGTCATTGGGCGTCTGCCTTCAGCTCAGGTCATGGTCCCAGGGTCTTGGGTTCAAGCACCACATTAGGTTCCCTGCTCAGTGGGAGGCCTGCTTCTCCCTCTCTCACTCTTCTTGCTTGTGTTCCCTCTCTAGCTGTGTTTCTCTCTGTCAAATAAATAGAGTCTTAAAAAAAAATAAATTGAGAGACATTCTACAAAATAGTTGTCTAGTACTTTTCAAAAGTGTTAAAAGTTATTTAAGACAAATAAGACCGACCAAAGGAGGCTAAGGAGGCACGATGATGAAATGTAACATGGGATCCTAGATTGGATCGTGGACCAGATAGAGGCCATCAGTGGGATAATTGATGGAATTGGGATGAGGTCTATGGATAAATTTGTAGTATTGCATAAATGTTAAATTAATTCTTAATTGTACTTAATTTTTAAAACCAATTCTTTTCGTGTTCTTATTCAATAATTCTTTCATCTGTATAATTTTTGTTCCTATTGACCTGGTAGCCTCGTAGCTAGGCAGATTTTCATACTTCCAAAATAATAGTTCTGTTGGACTGTATGCACTTTTTCTTCACTTGGAAATCTCCACTATTAGGTGGTATTGCTAGGCAATTAATAATTGTGGTTCTTTTTTCAAATTGGTTAGTGGGGTATAACATTGATTTAGTGGGTTTCTACCAGCACTTTAAAAAATTAGGTAGAAAATATTGTTAGAGTCAGATTAAGTAGTGATTGTGCAACTTTTTTTTTTTTTACTTTAAAAAATGTTTTATTTATGTATTTTAAAAAGATTTTATTTCAGAGAGAGAGAGCACAGCAGGAGGGGCAGAGGAGAGAGAGAGAGAGAGAGAGGGAATCTCAAGCAGACTCTGAGCAGAGCACAGAGCCCAACATGGGGCTCAGTTTCACGACCCTGAGATCATGACCTACACCAAAACCAAGAGTCAGATACTTAACCAACGGAGCCACCCTGGGGTTTCTGTGAAACTTTCTTTTACTTATACATGTATAGGTTGCATCTGTACTGGATGGTCACGTGAAATGTAGTTTGTACTCTTGGTTGCTATCAGATGTTTGAAAGCCCTTCCCTTAAGAGCTATCAGCCTCATGAGGACAGATGAAATTCTTAAGAGCATTGTCAGACAGATGATAAGGAATTGGGAGTGTTTCACAGTTCTGGGACATTGAGGGCCAGAAATTAAGGCTTTGTCTAAAAGTAGAAGAGTTTTGCTGGGCTTGGAATCTTAACCTTTTGCATTTTTAAAGGAATGCAAGTCCCAGTACTGATCTAGAGAAATTACTAAAATGCAGAATGGGGCACCTGGTTGACTCAGTCCGTTGAGCATCTGACTCTTGATTTTGGCTCAGGTCATGATCTTCAGGATCGTGAGATTGAGCCCTGTGTTGGGCTGCGCTCAGCCCAGAGTCTGCTCGAGATTCTGTCTCCCTCTCCCTCCGCCCTTCCCTCCATTTGCAAACCCTCTCTCACTCTCTAAAATAAATAATTTTTTTAAATGCAGGATGCCTGTTACACCGACAAATAGGTAACTCTGTTTTGATACCAAATCCTGTGCTCTGTTTCAGTGACAGAATTTGGCTGTACAATTTAAGAGTGTGGTGGAAATTGCTAAAAAGCAAACAAATAAAGACAAAACAAAACAAAAAATAAAGACAAAACAAAACAAAAAAAACCCAGAGCCAGAGCAGATGGACAGAATGTGCCAGGGAAGAATAGAGCAATTGCTCGAGAAGCAGGAAGTGGATTTGTCTTCCTGCAGTTGTGGGCAACTTCCCACATGCTTTAGGGCAGGAGCTGTACATGAGTGTTTTCTCTGCAAGTTTTATACTTTCTGTTAAGAAAAGTTTTTGAGTACTAAGTTACCTTAAGAATGGAGTTTAAAGTACTGTGCATATGTGGTCTTCGACTATCCAACAGGTGCCCTGCTTGACCTCCAGCATTTCTGGAGAGAAGGGCCTATGAAAATGTTCTCAGCAAAGTGTTTTATTATTACTGGTTTTTAACATTTGGATTTTGGAGATATGTGTTAAGGAACCATGGACTCTTAAGATAAATGAGGTCTGGGTTTTTCTGGCTTTGTCATTAATTATTATCTAATCATTGCCAAGTAATTTGACTCCTCTCAGCTTGCATTTCTATCTTTGGTGAAATATGAAGGGGCAGCTCTGATGATAGGAAAACCAAATGAAATAGAAAATAGGAAAGAGTTGTGGTCTCTACATCGCACCTTACAGATGAATAGAAAGCAGTCAGATGTTACTGTTTTTTCTCCATTTAGCAGAGGAGGGTTGTCTCATGCGGAGGATTGTATGGATAAAACATTTCTTGGTACGTGAACCAGTCTTTCATCTTTTATACAGTTATCACAAAAATCTATAAGGGACAGGCTTAAGGAGGTTATCACATGATCTTCAGTTGAGATCAAACTGAGTGTTTTAGGAATTTTATGGAGGTTTTGAATGCAGGGGGTAGGGTTATATGCCCTGTTCTTGAGTTAAACTGTTAAACCAAACTGGAGAAATTTTGCAAAATTAAAGTGATTGTTCATTCTGGTGGAAATGGAGCACCTAGAGCATTAAACCAGTTTATTTTGTCTCCTGCTGAAACATTGTGAGGTTGGGGGGACAAGTGTTTTTATTTTTAAGAGGATGGTCTTTGAATTGAATTTTCCTGAGACCATTATAATCAAAAATCTTTTTTACGGGGCTGCCTGGGTGGCTCAGTTGGTTAAGCAACTGCCTTCAGCTCAGGTCATGATCCTGGAGATCCGGGATCGAGTCCCACATCGGGCTCCCTGCTCGGCAGGAAGCCTGCTTCTCCCTCTCTCACTCCCCCTGCTTGTGTTCCCTCTCTGGCTATGTTTCTCTCTGTCAAATAAATAAAAAAATCTTTAAAAAAAAAATCTTTTTTAAAAAGCCCAACTGTCTGCTCTCTGACCGCTAACGAACAAGAGGATCCAGTCAGGCCCTTTCTGCTCAAACCAGATCCTTTGGAACTAACCCATGTTGTTTCAACTTAGTTTCATTTCCTGGAGGGGTAGGATTTGGGATTTCCCCCTCCTCTGAATTTCCCACCAGAGAGGACAGAGCTCTGTCAGTGCAGCAAATTTCAACAGGATGAGAGGACAGGTTTCTTCGGAAATCACCTTCTTGTCTTCATTCAGATGTTGTGAGGGGTTTTCAAAGTCCCTTTGGTGGCTTTCTAGGTGAGCATTCCCTGGTCGGGCTTCTTTCCTTTCAAAGCAACACTTGCTCGTTTTCTGACCCAAAAATATGCAAACGCTCGTGAATTCTCTTTTCTTGCGTCCATAACTATATATTGCCTAGACAGTTGCATTTTAATGAGATTGTCATGTAGTTTCCCAGCCAACCCCAGTGCATGATGTTTCAATTTGTTTTAATTCTTCACTGAAGAAATTCTTAAACAGGGTGTTTAAGTCAGGTGATACAAATGGGACCTAACGAAACAGACTCGAAAAAATACTTTGAAGAAGTATGGTGCTGAAATTGGTTTCCTTCCTAGTTCAAATCCATTTCAGAAACTGCATGAATGACCTTTATTTTCTTCTGTGTAGCACACACGACTATAATTTCCCATGACTATTTATGGTCTGTACAGCCCTTTCTAACTTCCTTTTTTTTTTTTTTTAAATGTCAACGGAATACGTGTTTCTTTAATGGAAAATGTTCTATTTTGGGGAAGCTGCTTTTCCTTAGACAAGTAGTGGAATTGGAGAGTGTGTGTGTGTGTGTGTGTGTGTGTATGTGGGGGCGGGGATTGTAGGATTGGGAAGGATTAGTAGATTGAGAGCTTGGCATGAACGTCCTGGTGAGGACTCCTGACTAAAAAGCCTTTTTGTCCAAGGTTAAAAATAACTGTACGTCATATTCCATAGTCTTTTTTCAAGGAAGATTTTATTCCTTTTTCCTAGCATATGGCAAAGTAGTCCTGAATTGGACAGTGAAAGGTTTGAACCCAAGTGGTTGTGAAACAAGAGAAAGGTGGTTCATTAACAGGCTTTTCCCGGTGGGGAGGCAAGGTGGCTTTGACCTTGGGAACCACGGTGGAGAGCGTGACAGTCAGAACATTGTCCACATTCTGGGTGCTGCGGCTTCACTATGGAGCCCACACAGGGCAGGTCCGTTGCCAGCTAGAGGGTCCCCTGTGTGACCCACAAGCCACACACAGTACCTTCTCTTCCCAGTGGCGTGGAGCCTAATCGCAGCAAGGATTCTGCTTCCGTTCTCCAGCTTTGCACTTTACACTAATCTCTGTTCCACAGTAACTGTGGAAGGATTGCGTGATTTTAGTTAGCAAGGGTGTAAAACCGCTCATGTTTTCACCATTTTTTCACTCTGTCATCTGGCTACCTGGTAGCAGACACTGTGTTTGTTGATGTTACTGTAAAGTTTACTGCAGTATACTATAAATACAGAAAAGGAGCCAAATCGTAAGTGTAGCACTTGATGCATTAGGCAACATGCTTGTGTAACCACCCAAATCATAAACCACAGCATTATTGTATTAGAAAAATTAGAAGCCCTCTCCCAGATACCACTTCCCTTCCCTGACTTGTAATAGCATACATTAGTTGTTTGGGTTTTTTAAGTTTTATTTCTTCATTTCTTTATTTTACAGAGCGAGCGTGTGCATGTGTACCCGAGGGGAGGGGCCGAGGGAGAGGGAGGGAGAGAGACTCAAGCAAACCCCTCACTGGGTGTGGACCCTGAAGCAGGGCTCCATCCCATGAGCCTGGGATCATGACCTGAGCCAAAGTCAAGAGTTGGGCGCTTAACTGACTGAGCCCCCCCAGACGACCCGCACTGTAGTTTGCCCGACTTCGGATTTGATCATTTTGGACTTGTGCAGTGAATATTCTGGTAGCGCTCCTTCAGTGTGTTCTGTCCGCGAGCGTCACCCCGGTGACGTGAGTGGCTGCCGTGTGTCCTCCTCACTGCTGGGTAGCAGTCTGTCGTCTCAGTAGAGAGCAGTGTCGCCTGCAGTGCAGGTCGGTCGCACGTGGTTTGGGCACCACACCGAAAGGAACTTGGTCGCTGTGTGATTCGGTCATCTTGTGACCCTATTGTCTAATTGTTTTATTACTCTGAGGGCTCTTTTATTTAAAAACAGGCGATTGTTTTCCCTTCCTTAAGACAGAATATTACCTTTACCTTATCACTTTCCTTATCACTTCCTCTCACCTTTGTCCTTCCATAAAAATTGATTTTTATCTTTTGGCATTTAACCCACAGAGTCCCGTGTCCATCACAGACCGTGATGTCAAGTATCCGTATGCCTGCTAGTGAACCCAGGGCCTCCTTGTAAATTCATGTTTCTAAACCCAGTTCCTGACATGCCAGGTGTAAGTCAGCAGAATTCTAGATTCGTTGAGGGTTCTGGACTAGGCCCCTGGTTGCTCAGTGGGGCTTTGTTGCCTTTTGTCCTTGCAGCCTGCGATTCCTGAACGCCTCTGCAAACCAACTGGAAACTCTCCCCGCAGCCGCCCTTTCTGAAGAGACGAACAGCATCTTACAGGAGTTGTACTTGACCAATAACAACCTCACCGATAAATGCGTGCCCTTGTTAACAGGACACCCCCACCTAAAGATCCTTCACATGGCCTACAACCGCCTTCAGAGTTTCCCAGCAAGGTAAAAGAAGATCCCAGAGTGATGCTCTTCACCGTGTTTCTGAAAATGGACTCTCAGATGCAAAGGCAAAAGATAAAATGGCTATTTCCCAGAGCGCATAAAGCGTATTTATTCCTCCTGACCCTTGGTCGCGGTTGTCGTTCATCCAACTAAAGAGTAATGTCTTAGTTTTTCTAATATGAATGTGTCCGAAGACCCAGTCAATCACTGTGGTGTTACTTGTGATTTTGAAATAAGGTATGGTCGTTTCATGGGTGTGGTTTTTTTCTTTTGGTTCCTTTTAACCAAGTTACTTTTTTTTAAAATTACCCTAATATGGTGCGTGGGAATTAGAACATACACTAGGATACCTGACAGTTCTTAATTAGCTCCTGGTTTTTATATTTGCGCTGTGGTGTTAAAAAAACCGTGGTGGTCTGTACAACCACAGACACCCTGTGGCATTATCAGTAATTTATGGCTCTCAGAATATTCCATTTTCAATTCCTTTATAATGTGAACTTCTCATTTTGGAGAGCAGTGGCGTTGAGTCTGACTTTGACTGAATCCCCACGCTGAGCCTGGAAGGATTTACGCCACTTCCGTGTCACCGGCATTTGCCCATCTAACAAGTTAGGACTTGGGACACACCCGCACCTCCAGGAAGCAGGCGCCACCCCCCTCTGCCGTGCTGCGGCAGACTACAGCCCCGCCCGGGGACAAAGCCAGATACCGGCACAGCTTCTCTCCTCTGCCGTCAAGGCGACCAGTCTATTGAAACCTTACTGTGCATTGTAAATATGCATTGACTTAAAGTATTGCTCTGGTTTTTTTGTTTTGGGTTTTTTTGGTTTTTTGTTTGTTTGTTTTATTTGTCGTCATTGTATATCTTTATTTCTTTACTTTTTCCTCTCATCTGATATTAAGGATGAGACCTTTTTCTTCTGTGCCCTCTACATCTGTGTACTTTTACTGTGTACATAGTATTTTACTATGGAATGAGGAGATGATATTTTGGGGAAGAAAACATGGTCATCACATAACAATAGTGTCCCTGAAAGGACTCACGGTCCTGTTTGAGGCAGTGAATAAGCCCTGCAGAACAAATGATCATCAACTCAAATTTTGATGCCGTGACCCATGCCAGTTAGAACCAGCCTAAATACAGAGAATTTTTTGTGCACCTCATAAAAATCCATTCTGCTATAATTTCAGTCTCCCTGGGGATTGTGATGTAGCTCAAGAATTCCCCTGAAGACCCTCGGTTCCTTAAGAGTCAGAGCTATGATTTGTCTCCATCAGGCCCACGTCTTCTGCGAGGTGTGGCCAGGGGTCGGCAGCCACAGATTGTCGCTGAACTGAGAGCACGCCCCAGCGGTCTGGTCCTTTGGCCACCACCTTTGTTGATGGATGGAACCGACTTGAACTTTTTCTCTCTTGGGCCTGATTTCTGTACTTTGGGTCATTTTTATGTCCCATTACTCATTGATTTCTCCATGTTTCTTTCCGAAAAGTAGCAGTCTTACAAATTCAGGCCGTCGGAGCTGGATCCCGTCCCAGTCCACATACGCGGCGTTGTCTGTAGCGTGTCCCCATGCTTCGTTGGCTGCTTAGGATGTTAAGAGACCTGCTGTCGTCCGATGAAAACTTCATTCTTATTGTGTCTTCATTATATGTTTATTTTCAAGATAGGCAAATAAGATAACCTTTATATTTGAGAGATGGCAGGAAGAGAAGTAATAAAAGGATTTCTTCCTAAATTTTTTTTTTTTTTAAAGATTTTATTTATTTGACAGCGAGAAACACAGTGAGAGAGGGAACACAAGCAGGGGGAGCGAGAGAGGGAGAAGCAGGCTTCCCGCCGAGCAGGGAGCCCGATGAGGGACTCGATCCCGGGTCTCCGGGATCATGACCTGAGCCGAAAGCAGTGGCTTAACCAACTGAGCCACCCAGGCGTCCCTCTTCCTAAATTTTTTAAAGCCGTACTATGACACAGGCGGCCATAATAGAGGAGATATTGACAGTCATAAACTAAGTGACTCAGATCATAGGTTTGAGCTACACTCACTGGGAGTCCTGTGCTTTCCGGAGTCCAGCATCACCACGGATAGGAAGAGTCAGAGGGATGGTAGGTGCTCTTAGAGGATTGTAGGGATAGAAGGTTATTTTCCTCCAGACTTAGAGAAAAGGCAAGAAACTCTAACTGAAATTTCTTTATTCAGTTACTATAATTACTATGATGATGATGATCAACTAAGAATTAAGGTTGAACGATAAAAGACACCCTTAAAAGTGTTCACTACATTAGGGCTTGTTCTTAAGGTGAGGTTGGAGAGAGTCTGCTTTTGTAGACATTTAGCAGGAGGTGAGAAAAATTTCTTTTGGGTGTGGTTTGGATTTGGATACCACCAGAAGGTCAAGAAATGGTCCAGCTATTACTCCCACCATCTTGTCATCACGAATGATGTCAGAGGAATTTGGGGAGTAGGGTCTTAGAAGGCAGCATCTCTCCACATGCCTGAGAGCCCCATTCTCCTCTACACCCCCAGGAGTTCTCAGAACCAATGCAAAGAAATCCTTCTCTCAAACTGAGCTATTTTAAAGCACTTACATGGGATTTTGACCCACTTGAGGAGGATTTTTATTTGAGTTTGGACTAAACTATATAGCATAGTGATTGTTGCTGGGATAACTTAATTCACACACAGTTTTAAAGGAAAGGGACATCCATTTTTCTGTTTTAATTTGAAGAGTTGAAGTTACTAGTTTATGTTCTGTAGTAGGAAAGGAGGTGTTATAATACTTCAATACTCAAAAACAGTAGTGAAAAATGGTCCTGTTTGTTTAAATGGCTATTACAAGTGAATCTTTTTTTTTTAATTCCAGCATATTTAACACAGTGTACAAATCAATCTTTGAAGAGTCTTTAGACTCATAGTAAATTCCCTTTTTATTCTTGTTATGTATTATTTTCTCCTTATTATTTTTTAAAGTATTATTTATTTGACAGAGAAACACAGCGAGAGAGGGAACACAAGCAGGAGGAGTGAGAGAGGGAGAAGCAGGCTTCCCGCCGATGGGGCTCTGGGATCATGACCTGAGCCAAAGGCAGTCGCTTAACCAACTGAGCCACCCCAGGTGCCTCATATTATTTTCTTCTTAAATTGCCTTATGATTATTTTTTGACCCTCTTTCCCTTGGATTTTCTCTTTTCTAGTAAAATGGCAAAACTGGAGGAACTTGAAGAAATTGACCTCAGTGGGAATAAACTGAAAGCCATCCCGACGACCATCATGAATTGCCAGCGCATGCACACCGTGATCGCTCATTCTAACTGCATTGAAGTCTTTCCTGAAGTGATGCAGCTCCCGGAAATCAAGGTATGTGATTTGATCCCACGATCTCCAAGCTGCAGGTGACGAAAGAGAATTATTTTCTTCACTTCATCAGTTCAGAATGTTTGCACTCTTGTTAGATTGAAGACTCTCAGTCATCGTTCCTAACTCCTGGACCACACTGTCGAGTCAACAGAGGAAAAAGAAACAAACAAACAAAAAAACCTATAAATAAAAAGACACTGGATTAGGAATTGGGAAAATTATATTTTGGGCTCTGTTCATACTCACTGTGTGAATTAAGGCTAACCATAGAGTCACCTAAACGCTTTCCCATCCATCTAACAATACTTGTCCTCCTTATTTCCAGGGTGGTTATGAGGCTTGAAGAGTATGTCACTCAAATTCTGACAGCAGTTTGAAAACTTAATAGCACTGCACACTTAGCCCCAGACTCCCCAATTAAGTAGCCCCCCCCCCCCCCCAGCATCCAGTCAGTAATAATTCCCTACGGAGATACAGCATCGTGACGACCAACCAAACATTCATTTCAACTTAATGAA
>PITA01014561.1:8668-53208 GCA_004023965.1 Spilogale gracilis | reverse complement strand
AATGAGAAAAATTTAGGAAAAGTTATAGAAATTTAGAAATTTAGGAAAAGTAGGGGCACCTGGGTGGCTCAGTTGCTTAAGCGACTGCCTTCGGCTCAGGTCATGATCCCAGAGACCCAGGATCGAGTCCCACATCGGGCTCCCTGCTCAGCAGGAAGCCTGCTTCTCCCTCTCTCACTCCCCCTGCTTGTGTTCCCTCTCTGGCTATGTTTCTCTCTGTCAAATAAATAAAATCTTTAAAAAAAAAAAGAAATTTAGGAAAAGTTATAGAAGAAAAATCTTTGAAGGATTCCATTAATAAGACATAAAAAAGCGATCTGAAAGTAAAGTATACTGAATTAAATTGAATACAATAAAATGATAGAGTTTATCAAAGAGCATAAAGTAAAATGATAGGCCACAGTGGATGAAACTAATAACAGAAAAGACAGCTGACAAATTGTTAATATCCAGACTATACAAAGAATCCCTATAAATCATTAAGCAAAAACCAATTCAATAGAAAAATGGGCAGAAGATGAGACCAAATAATTCATATAGCTCCATTTACCAAAAATATATATGAAAAGATAGACAATCTCACTGAACATCAAGGAAAAGCAAATAATAAACAATGAGATCCTATGTCACACTCACATGATTGGCAAATTTTGAAAACTTCAGTTCAGAAAAATTTTAGCCTGAGATTCAATTTATGTAATGAATTTATCATTCAGAATTACTGAAATAGATACATATGTTGAAGTTGGGAAACAACACAGACTAAATTTATATATTTGAACTGACATAATTTTCATTTTAGGTGAAATAAAGGTAATTGCCATTTTAATGAAAAATTAGAAATTAAATAAGATCAATATCTTCTTATGAAAAAGAATTAGCTGCCTTTTATTTAATATGGATAAATGCGGCATTTTTAAAATTTGCTGATTTTTTTCCTATTTGATAGTTATTAGTGAAATAGATACAAGACTAATGGATAAATTTGTCTTACCTGATAATGACATTTATATTTCTAATTACATATTTTGCATATGATATCTTATTAATGCATAAATATTTATTAAGTTATAAATATTTATTAAAGTTTAAGTATTAGGTTATATATTTTACAAATCCCTGAATAATACTTATATTATTTTTAGAGACCCAAATAGTTATTTAATAACTACTAGGCAATTAAACTTTGGCCTTTATACTTAATTATACTAATAATTTCTAAACCACATTTGCAGTATATCTTAGTTAAATTCTCTGAAGAACATCTTCTAAATAAAGGCTTTTAGAATGTCTGCAGCGATAAAAATTTATTTTATAACAATTACCATAATCACTTAAAAATTATTCTTTCCCTTTTCTATTGACTATTTCCTGCACTAGAAGCTTAAAGAATAAGAACTCATCACTAATCATAAGATTTAAGAAAGACATAGTATATTGGGGCGCCTGGGTGGCTCAGTTGGTTAAGGGACTGCCTTCAGCTCAGGTCATGATCCCGGAGTGACGGGATCGAGCCCCACATCGGGCTCCCTGCTTCTCCCTCTCTCATTCCCCCTGCTTGTGTTTTGTGTTCCCTCTCTAGCTGTGTTTCTGTCAAATGAATAAATAAAATCTTAAAAAAAAAGAAAGACATTATATATATATATAATCTCACACATCTCTGCTGCCAGTCATTTGCCTTTTGATCTTTCCTCCAGTAGTCAAATCTATCTCTTTAAAAATGTTTGCTCTTATTATACAAACAGTATATGAATATGTTCTACTTGTACAAAACTGAAATTTCACACATGAAGATTAATATATCCTTGACCACCCTGTTTAACCTTTTGCCAAATTATCTTGAAATCACTTCATCTACCATTTTGTTGGACATATCATAAAGTGGATCTCTTGAGTAATAGTTTAGAGTGCATTGCTCTTCTCCTTCCCATAATTCTAAGATGTGGTAGTCTGTAGTCTTCAAGACTATTTACAAATATTCAGTCTCTCTTCTATGGACATATTGTAGAATTATAATCCCTGTCCTTTTGGAGATATGCATGGCCACATGTCTTCATTTAATCAAAGAAATAGAAGTAGAATTCACTTGTGCTATTTTTAGGCAGAAACTTCAAAAGCCAGAGCAGATTTCTTACTCTGGTATGGTGGAGTAAGCTCCTAAAAGATAGATAAATGATAGATAGATAGCTGATGATAGATAGATAGATAGATAGATAGATAGATAGATAGATGATAGATATATAATAGATAGATAATAAATAGATAGATGATAGATACATAGATGATAAATGATTATAGATAGATACATGATAGATAGATGATAGAGATAGAGAGATTGATGATAGATAGATGATGATAAATGATATAGATAGATATATAATACATAGATGATAGATACATAGATGATAAATGATGATAGATAGATGATAGATAGATAGATAGATGATAGATAGATGATAGATAGGTAGATAATAGATAGATACATAGATATAGAAAGATAGATGACCACTATGAAGTCTGGACTAAATACTAAAATAAAAAATAATTAACTAAAAGCTCTAGAGAATAGAATAAACTAGAAAAAAAAATTTTTTAAAGATTTTATTTATTTATTAGAGAACGAGCGAGTAAACAGATGGAGCGACAGAGAGAGAGGGAGAAGTAGACTCACTGCTGAGCGAGAAACCTGATGCCAGACTCTGTTCCTGGACCCTGAGATCATGACCTGAAGCAAATGCAAACGCATAACCCACTGAGTTCACCCAGGTGTAACAAAGCAGACAAATTTTTAAAAAGTCAAAACTTAAAAGAAAGGACTACAGCTTGACAGGTCCCCATCTTAATGACTTTACACTGAGGGTATACAAGTCATGATAAAACAAAAGGAAGCCAAAAGCCTGAGAGAAAATCCAAAATGTTTCTGACCTGAAAATCTAGAGGACAGAGCTTAGAGCAACCATTACCAATGAGAAGTAAAAGTGAAATCCAGCAAACAGAAGCAGATAAGGGCAATTCTAGGAATCTAAGAATAAACTTCATCCAAGTCTTTGTCTAATCTTTGATCTATGAATGATCAGCAAAACTCAAATCGACTTATATGTAAATCTAAAATAAGAAACAAAAATTTGAGCTCTCCTAGATTTCAAAAATAAAATGGGCTTTTCTGATTGAATACAGGAAAATTATCTTCTGATACAAACATCATATTTTTGAAGCAATATAACAGAATCCAGTGTCTCCACAGCATAGCAATTATAATTTTAAAGAAACTCTTTTATAAATTATTTTAACCATGAAGAAAAAAAATGTAACCCTATTCTCAAGAAAAAAGAAAACCAATGGAAACCAACCTGGACATGATCCAAGGGTTGAAATCATCATAAAAATCTTTAAAATAGCTATTATAACTATGACCACTGTATCCAATAGGGCACAGAATATGTTTTTCTAATGAATAGAAAGATATTTTCAGTGAGAAATAGAAAATATAAAAATAGGCCAAAATCTGTAACTAAAAATATAGGATTTAAAGTTAAAAATTAAAACATAAATAGATGAGTTTAAGAATAAAATAAAGATGTCACAGGGGAAAAATTCTCCAATAGAATATAGATTGTTAGGAAATGTCCAATTAAAAATTAGGAAAAATAAAAATAAACAGAACTTCAGGGACCTAGGGACAGAATTTACAAAGTCTGACATAGATGTAATTTGAATCACAGAAAAAGAGAAGAGAAAAAAGGGAGAATGTAAAATACAGTTGAACAAATAATGGTGGAAAATTCCCCAAGTTTGATGAAAAACAAATTTATCTACTGAAGAAATCCAAACCAAGTATGTACAAAGAAAACCAAACTTCAGTTCTTTATAGTCAAACTACTGAAAAACAGAGATAAATAAAAGTCTTGAAAGCAGTCAAAGAAAAATCAGTACTTCATATTCAGGGAATCAAAGATGTGAATTATTATGGACTTTCATCATAAACTAGGGAAACTAGAAAGCAGTGGAATAAAATCTTAAATCCAAAACCCCAGAAATTCATACCCATCAAAAATCTCCTTAATGAATCAAAGACAAATAAATATATCTCCCAGTAAAATAAAATTAAGCCTTATCACTAACAAAACTTCACGGAAAGAAGGAAAGAAAGAAAAGGAAAGAAAAAGAAAGGAAAGAAAGGATAGAAAGGAAAGAAATTCTTTCTTTCATTCCTTTCTTCCTTCCTTTACTTTACTTTCTTTACTTTCTTTCCTTTTTTTTTCCTTGTCATGGGAGGTAGGGAGGGGGAAAAAATGAAACAAGATGGGATCAGGGAGGGAGACAAACCATAAGAGACTCTTAATCTCAGGAAACAAACTGAGGGTTGCTGGGGGGGGGGAGGGATAGGGTGGCTGGGTTATGGAAAAAATAAAAATCTACAAAAATTAATGATAATATAAGCCAAATTAACTCACTATAGACTCTTCCAGATGCTCCATTAGCCTGACTCTCAGTGAGGACACCAAAATGGTATGGAGATAGCACGTGAGAAACACCTGTGGCTTTAAGTTTCTGAGATTTTAGAGCTATTATCACAATAAAATATAATTGCTCCAAATTACTACAAATGTGTTTATTTATTGTCTCTCACATGAGTCCAGGGAATTCAGCTCTAGGGTAGATCTGACTGATTTTGTATTAATCCCATCCTGCACCCATTTTGGGTGCTTATGTGGTGCAATGGTGTCCAATAAGACCTGAAAGGAAGTTTGTTTTTCTTTTCTGGAGACTTCTTAGATACCATGTTTTAATATCAGGAAATAATGTTGTTGTTGTTGTTGTTGTTGTTGTTGTTGTTGTTGTTGTTTTCCTGTAGGCTGGCTATGCATGAATACAAAGCTATATTCACTAACTCCATCTTGTCTTTTAAAAATTTAAGACTATCTAAGAGGTAAAACTGAGTTATGTTACTGAAGACTTAACATTGGACTACCAATTTTGTGAAGCAATAAAGGCTCTAATTTTAAGTCAGTTGAAATTAGTTTTTATATTACTTGTAGCTAAAAGCATCTAAACCAACTCATACATACCAGCAATGCTATACTAACACTATTATATCCTCAATGAACTGTCCTATGCATCCAGATTTCTCCTATAGACTAGTTTTGTCTTTAGCATTTTCCTTCCTCCATCAAAATGCCTTTATTTTGGTCAATTCTCCTTTCTCCCTCACATATAGAACTCTAATTGAAATAGTTTTATTTCCCATGTTTTCTAAAATGATAGATAGCCATCCAGTCACTTTTAGCCAACAACCCTTTTTAGAGTTGTATACTTCAGCCCTGAACATTTACTCTATTTGTTCTTTGAAATTTTGCAGGACAAAACGGAAGTACAACTTTCATTGTTCACACAGGCCAGGTTTCCCCCTTTTTGTTCCTTCATTCATTGTTACTCCCGCTACAATTTCTCCATTTAATCCAGAATATTTTGCCATTCTTTCATGTGTTGCCAACTTTTCTGTCACTTTGTAATTCATTTGTAACAAACTTCATCAGGCTACCCTCACATATTAAGATCTTATCTCATTTCCCACTGACTCCAAGCTCTTCACTAACAAGACGAGAGAAATTGTAGACATTTTCTGTTCAGTATTTATATTATTTGCTTTCATTTGTAGCTAAGCTGGTTTTTGCTTCAACTCTATTTTCCATATCACACTGTGATTTCTCAGTCACCAGTGCTTGAATAGTTGTGATTCTAGGGCAACGTAAATGAAAGCAAAGATCAATCTGAATTGGAGTAACCTTGGAGATTTTATTGTCCTCTCGCAGCCTATGAGCCATCTGCCAAGCAGACAATGCTACACCTCAGCCTGTCTCAAAAGTCAACATTTTTTATGAAGACGTATGGGTTCCAAGAAACCCTTTTATCCTCAACTCAGCCTTTCAGAGTATTATCCAATTTCAGCCCTTTCCCAAAACAACACATTAATCTATATGATAGGACAGGAAGGTGAAGAAAATGTTACCAGGAGAGGAGGTATTCATCTTCTTCTTGTTTGCTCTTGGCATCCTATGACATTTTAACCATTAATAAATGGCCTTAACTGGACATTTAGGAATGTACAAGCCTCTCTCATGTCCAAATAAATTTTAATTGCAATTCAAAGCAATTAGTCTAAATTGATAAAGCAGAACCTTATGAATAGTATTATTCTGAGTCTGCCCCAGAACCAAAATAGTAAAAAGCATCTGAACCAGTTATCAAGAGAAAGTTCACAATCACTGACAGCCCAAGGCTATAGAACTTAATAATAACAGGTTATATAATAGCCCTATCAAAACCAATAGTGGCAGATAAAGTGCCATTCAAAAGGCAGCAGGGACCTACCAAAAATCAACTCCACTTCTTCTGAATTTAGCTTCAGGACATTTTAGAAATCCAGGCCTAAGTGTCAGCTAGGTAGCTCATCAAACCAAAAATTGCTTCTCTTCGCCCTCCTTCCAGGCCTGTTAGGATGGAAAAGTAGACCTGCATGTCATCAAGCCAACAATATTAGTCGGAATTATGGCTCCACCTGATTGTCTCTAATGGAAGCACAAGCACAGGACAGCATGGGTCTGGAATTTTACCCTGTAGGACTCCAAGGAGTAGTGACTCCAAAGAGTAGTTCAACCATTCTAGAGAAAACTCTACCTGTCAAATAAAGTCGGATATGCTAAGCATGACATAAAATTGATACTATTTTAACAGTGGATTGGAGTGAAACACATCCAGTGAGGGCTTATCACAACAGATGAATGCAGGAGCAAAGTGAGATATTTTCCTCAGATATAATCTATCTTTATATTTAGTCTGAGGAAAACTAGGGATAACATTGGAAAAAACCCAAATAGTTAATATTTTGGTGTTGAGACCCTAGCAATTCTAACACTGGAGTATAAAATGAGATCTTTATGCAGCTGCTTAGAGTTGCCAGAGTCATAGCACCATTAAAGGACAAGAGCTTCTTTATGCTGGGAAAGCTAACCCTGCATGGCTAGTCCACTGCTGAGTAAATCCCAAACTTGGTCATCTTGATGTGTTTGTAAAGAACAATGGATGTATACACCTACTTAAGGAGTACGAAAAAACCACCTTTTGTGAACATAGACAACACATATAAGATTGTGCAGGAGTGTGTGTGTGTGTGTGTGTGTGTGTGTGTGTGTGTGTGAGAGAGAGAGAGAGAGAGAGAGAGAGAGAGAGAGAAAAGCTTTAGTGGTGTTGAGGCGATTTCTTTACAACCTCAATAGCACATATACATTTCATCTCTTTCTCATGCTTCTTCCAACAGACATAGTTTGTTGTTCACCCATATTCGGTTTCCTCTTCCTAACAGAAATCCACTCATTTGCACTTGACCATGTGTTTCAGGAGAGAAAGGTGCCAGCCAGCATAAGCCTGGAATGAATTATGGGTGATATAATTCAACAATGGTTATCCCATTTACCCTCCCAGAGAATGAGTATGCCTTTAATCTTATCACAGTGAAGCAAGGATTTTGGATCATTTTTAACGTAGTTTTAATGAAATTTCAAGATTGTAACTTAGATTACAACTACGTTTATCCTAACATAAATGCCCAGGGTTCTATACATTATAGCATCAGTCACTGATTTAAATAAATAGAGATCAGCTGTATTTTATCTGAATGATCATTTATATTCATTAATTAACCCCTAAACAAATGCCCAATAGAATAAATATAAAGTAGGGACATTGTTTAAAGTATGACAAATCTGCAGCCATTATAGATATTTTTGTTTTTCACCATACTATTAAAGTACAACATATTAACAAATAATATATCCATAATAATACTATTTCATCATGCCTTTTTTATTCAAAAATTATTGATTTTTCAGAAAAAAAATGCCAATACCATCATGGAATGAGGTCTTTTGTGACTGCTATGTAGCATATTGTCAGAATACTCTAAAATTGTAATAGTTTTATTTAAAAGTTGCAAATAGCAAAGACACAGACATCTTGATATGCATAAACAGTTTGAAAATATTTCTACCATGTGGCAAAAGCATAAACACAGTTTACAATTTACTCAAAATCTCCACCTTAAAAGGATTTTTAAACGTTTTAAATTGAGGGATTTGCAAATTTCAGTTTTTTGCTTATGCAAACTTTTCTAATATTTCATATTTCATATTTCACATATCACTATTAAATTTTTATAATCTGTGGTTAAATGCAAGTCAATGGATGCATTCAACAATTTAGAATTTTTCTGGAGGGGTGCCTGGGTGGCTCAGTCGGTTAAGAGTCAGCCTTCAGCCATCAAGGTCATGATCCCAGGGTCTAGGGACTGAGCCCCCACTTCAGGCTCCCTGCTCAACAGAGAGCATGCCCCTGCTGCTCCTCCTGCTTGTATCCGCTCTCTCTCTCTCTTTCTGTCAAATAAATAAATAAAATATTTTAAAAAACAGAGAATTTTTTTGGAGACTGAATAAAATAGAAAACTATGATATTGCAGAATTACTGGAAGTATAGTAGCAGAGTTGAAAAAAAAATAAACTTTCCACAAAGATTAACAGTAAAAAAAAAAAAAAAAAAAAGGAACCCAATCTTTTTTATATTTCAGTGGACTTTTGAGTCAATTTTTTTCTTAATGTTCATAACTATTTCATTACTGATTTCATAAAATAGCTACTTATCCATTTCCTGGCTTCATGACACATTGGACCTCAGAACATATCCACACAAGGGGGGTCCACATCACTGAAATTCTCTTACTAACTGCATCTACCTAAGCAATGAGAAATTACTACATAGGCTAAGAGAACCAATAGCCCCCTTTCCTTCTGGCAAACTTCTCTCTTATTTCTTCATCATTCTTTTCCTTGGGAAAGTCCGTTATTCCTTTAGAAGCGTGATATCTGTTGTGAACCATCTAATTAAGTAATAAAAATAATGTGTTTTTCAACTGTGAGTTTTACTCTTTGGGTTTCTTTAACCTAATTTATATGTATATATAATTACACTTCTAGGATAATTCCCACAGTAAATATGAGTAATCTATCATTTACTGCTTGTATTGGTAAAGAAACCTCTAGTTCCTATGAGAAAATTCATATATAAATGTAAGAAATAGAATAGATTAAATATTTAAAAACTTAGACTATTCAACAAAAAAATAAAACAACATGGCAGTATTTTGGAGTGCAAGATGCTATCAAACACCTGATTAATATACAGCTGGAGGATGTTTCCGAAAAAAAAAAAAAAAATTACCACGTCTACTTTTACAACAACAATCTAATCTCCAGCCAGGTCAAAATTTTTGATTCATCTGCTATACTCTATATCCATATCCTCAGTTTATCTTATACTGATTTGTTTCTGTGTCCCACTCTTCCTCACTGGAAAAGTGATAGATCTCTATTCTGTCTTATAATTTAAGGATTTATTTCTATGAATATACCCTGGCACACGAAACATGCTTAAGAATATGGGTTATGTTTGACTCTCATTAAACCAGTTAAAAATATGGATGCCTGGGTGGCTTAGTTAAGTAAGTGTCTGCCTTTGGCTCAGGTCATGATCCCAGGGTTCTGGGATTAAGCCCTGCAGTGGGCTCCCTGCTGTGCAAGAAGCCTGCTTCTCCCTCTCCACTCCCCCTGCTTGTGTTCCTTCTCTCTCGCTGTGTGTGTGTGTGTCTCTCTCTCTCTGTCAAATAAATAAACAAAATCTTAAAAAAAAATAAAAATAAAAAAATAAAAGACTGGGCTCTTCTGTAATTCCACTGTTTACTGGCTGTGCAGCCTTACTAAATCTCTCCAAGCCTCGATTTTGTCATCTATAAAAAGGAGTTAATATTACTATCTCATAAGGTTATTATGAAGATTAAATGAGACAATACTAATAAAGAGATTGAAGAATAACTGACACATTATAAGCATTCAATAAATTATTTGGAGAAGTCATGTAAGGAATTCAAAATGTAACCAATCTTCTCCTTTTAAAAGAAATGTCAAGATGCTCTTCAAAAAGGCAGCAGCTTCTGGAGTTCCTCATATTCTTTGGAGTGCAACGTTAGATGGAAAAAGGATCTCTTAGGAAACAATATCTATGCTTTTTACACTTTTATTATTCTTTGAATTCCTGACTTAACAAAAAATGTAAGAACAGAATAGCATGTCACAGGTGAACACATCATCTGTAATTCTGGCATTTGGAATGATACATAAAGAAGAATTTTCTCTATCATTCTTTTACTATATAATTCCACTTTTGGTCTCCCTTTCTGACCAGAAATATAGCTATTCCAAATGAAAATGCTGAACTATAGGAAATAAAAATGAAATGATAATTTGAAAGGCAAATAGGAGCTATCAGTCAAATTTCTTTTTAAAATAGAGTATTTATTTCAGGCTACTTGTTGGTGACAACAGGGAAGAAAATCTTGACTCCAGCACATTTTCTGTCTGATACAAAGAATCTGTCCTATTTTGATATCTCATTGAAAAGTCAGGGTGTGTTCGTGGGAGATGGGGTGCTATTTCCTTAATTTAAATTTCACTCTTCTTCAATGGAAAGAGATTAGCACATTTCTTTTCATTTTGACTTCTGAGTTCAGTCTTCTTTCAGGCTACAGATCATCTTTGTTCCCCTGACAGATTTGACAGCACTCAATTCTTAAATGAACCTTATAAGGAAAGGGGAAAATATACTCTGAAACAAAAAAGGTTTCATATTTTCCACGTTAAAACCTTTATTTTAAAAAAAAAAAACCTTTATTTTTATTCTTCTTTGGAAACTAAAAGCTCTAAAATTGATGAAGTCTCCAACTTGAAATGTAGCTAAATCAGAGACTTCCTCACAGGAAGTTCATCGGGGAATGGAGCGGCCTGGGGAACTCTAGTGCCATAGCCAATGCTTTCACAAGCTCTAAGTGCCTATTGTAATTTAATAGCAACAAGTTTGGAAAAATAGAAAAGCAATAACTAGAATTCTTCTTCCTGGGGAAGTTCAATTAAATCAATTGGCCATTCAGTTGCTAAATTTTTACCAGAGCTGGAGTCTCTAACCTTATTTCAATGAAAATAAGTAGAATACCATTAATTCCTTTTTGGCAGTACATTTGATTGTGTGAAGAGGTTTGCATGTTTCAGCTTGTATCCTATTTCCCTTGATATATGAACATTATTTTCCTCTTATTTTAGTGCAGAAGCTTAAGGCTAAGGTGTCAAAATTGCCTTTTATTTCTTAATTTTTTCCTTATACCTCACCAAGTGAATACAATAATCAAAACCTGAAAAGGCTAAGTTTTCCCCTGACAATACTTTCAATGTCTACATTTAACCAGATTATTTCTTGTACTTTCCTTTTCTCATGAAATATAAGTAAACATGGTCTGGGTTGTTGATCATGAGTAGCAAACAATGAACACTAAATAATATGAAGATATTCCAAGCCATTAATTGAATTTCCTTTAGGGAAAGAGTTCAGTAATGGAATATTCTGAAGTCTTAGAAATTGTGTTGTAGAAGAATAATGAACAACATAAAAAGATCCATCACAGGACGCCTGGGTGGCTCAGTTGGTTAGGCGACTGCCTTCGGCTCAGGTCATGATCCCAGAGACCCAGGATCGAGTCCCACATTGGGCTCCCTGCTCGGCGGGAAGCCTGCTTCTCCCTCTCTCACTCCCTCTGCTTATGTTCCCTCTCTGGCTGTGTTTCTCTGTGTCAAATAAGTAAAATCTTTAAAAAAAAAAAAAAAAAAGATCCATCACACATTAAGTGGGAGGGCAGGTTACAAAAAATCATCTACTGTTTAATCACATGTGTCTTACCTCTCCATCTGTATTATTTTACTGTTATTTCCTTAATCCCTATATTTAGTCACAAAATCTTCAGAATTCTTCAAACACTGGGGCTCTTGAGTGGCCTAGCCAACCCACAACTTTCAGCCCTTTCTCTCTAACACTATTCAGCTAGCAGTAGCCCCCTTACACTTCCATTTTTCGCTTTTCTAGGGGCCACCTTCCTCTCACCTTCCTACCACCACTCCCCCATCTCTTTCTTAGCCCACTCCTGCTCAACCCTCCACCTTTTCTTTGGTCTTCAGAAATGAGAACTTGAGCTGCAGCAGATATTCTGACACCCTAAAGAAAAAGCCTCAAGAAAAATCATGTGCTCTGAGATACTTAACGAGTTATTTTTCCATGGTGTGAGGGGAGATGGGGTGGAGAGAGCCTTATCTGTAGCATTTTCTGATTTCCTTGTTGTAGCACCAACTTAATCTATTTAAAGCCAACAATGTAACAACATTTAACATCAAGTTGAGAAAATATGTGTAACACACACTATTATACAGTATTTCCACCATACATGGTAGTTATAAATAACCTTAAGTGCATTGATAATAGTAAAATAATTAGGAAAAGATGAGTTTTGAGTATTTGTTATCTTTTAAAAATAATTTTGTTGTTTGTAAAATTTAATTTTTGATAATTACTATTTCAGGGACGCTTGGGTGGCAGTGGTGAAGCAACTGCCTATGGCCCAGGTCATGATCCTGGAGTCCTGGGCTCAAGCTCCATATCAGGGTCCCTGTTCAGCAGGGAGCCTACTTCTCCCTCTCCTCCCCACCTATGCTTTCTCTCTCACTCTCTCTCTCTCTCAAATAAATAAATAAAATCTTTTAAAATAATAATCATAATTCCTGTTTCACAACCAGTTCACAAATTTCTGAAAGTTTAACAACTGGCTCTCCCAGGCCAGTCCAAAATACCAGTGCTCCAGAGAATCCCAGAGACATGGTCCTGGTGCTATCAGGCCACCAAAATAAGTAGACCAAAATCTGTCTACTCCAATCTTATTGTCATGTCATAAAGTAAACCTAGGTTTGATCAAACTACTTAGTCAGGTTTTCTTGCTCACTGATATAACCACCAAGCTTTCTGCCTCCCTCATTTTTGTTAATTTCATCTCTTCACGGAGAACACCACCCCACCGTATTCCAGTATTCATAAAGCTGGCTCCTTCTCCAAACTGGGCTTCTATGACAAAATCGTCCCCCAGAAAAGGCTTGCCTAATCACCTACAAAGCTTTTCTACTTTTTATTACATTGTCTTCTTTACAGCATACTTGTAACTATCTGCAACTTTATTTTCTTTTCTTGGTTATTGCCCATTTCTCTCACCAGAGGGAAAACTCTTTGAGAGAGGTTCATTGAACTTGCATGGCAGACAAGGTTATAAAGAGAACTTAGGCAGTGTGGTTGAGAGATAGCTTACACTCAGCAAATAAAAAAAAAGAATTGAGGATAAAGGGAGTCAAGGTTCTCATTAGCAGAGAAGATATTATAAACCTGGAAAGAGTGAAAGCTGGAAAGAGCTCTGAGGTACTGGGGTAGAATAGTAAACATTAGTATAACTCATGATTTTATAATGCACACATTTTACTGTCTTAGTCCATTCTGGCTACTGTAACAAAAAAAATCAAAGACTAGGCATCTTATAAACAACAGAAATTTATTTCTCATAATTCCAGGGGCTGGAGGTCCAAGATCAGGGTGCCAGAGTGTTTTGATTAAGGCCTCTTCTGGGCCACAGACTTCCTAGATCTTCACAAAACAGAAGGGCTAGGAAGTCTGTGGGATCTCTTATAAAAGGGCTTTTATAAGCGAACCCACCTCCAAGGACTCCATTTTTATGATTGAATCCGTTCCCAAAGGTACCACCACATTGGCTGTTAGGATTCCAACACCTGACTTTTGAGGGATGAAGATATTCGGACAATAGCACTGACACAAATAGAAATAGTGCAGATGCATACTGCTCAGATATTTACATTTAAGAATATTATACACATATAAATATTTCCTATCTCTGTCCATTAGAGGGCACGGAAGCATTGACACCTCACTGTCATTGTTTTAATTTTCTCAGATCTCTTTAATGAGTTGCTTAATGCAATGCGGCTAGATTCTTATACCTGCTTTTGCTCTCAAACTGCTGTAATATGTTATTTAAGCATGTGATGAAAATACAGCTTCACATAGTTATAAGTGGGAGAAGCATTTGTTGGTCTTTAAAGATAATTAGAGTTCTTCTTTGGTACCAAATGCAATAAATGATAGTTCTTAAAGATTAATTGTGATGTGTGCTGAGTTTTTGTATTCTACTACATTAAAATCTATTGGTCTAATATGCACCCTAAATGGGTCTTTTATTCATGTATGATTTGGTAACACTATATAAATGTTGGTCACTTGAAATATACTGCTTTACTGAGTTAGGGAGATCTTCCGAGTGTTAACATACTTCATAGTACAAGATCATAAAATCACATTTGTTAATATCACTACTAATCTCATCACAAAAGTTAAATTGGAAAGCTGTCACATTCACAGATGACAGATATTTAAATTTCCCAGAAGTTCTTATTTTCACATCAAATTTTTAATTTTATCATTGACAAAAAATTGTTGCTACAATTTTCTACATTCAAGTGACAAGATCCCTTCATATGTTTTCAAAAAAAATTTTGCCAATACCTTAGTCTGAATAATGAAAATCTTCCTGTCAGTCATTTAATAAAAATCGTATTCCACAAAGTTGTTAGCTCAGCTTGCAATTCAGACAATCAGACAAGTGTGAAGACAACCACCATATTTCAAACTACACTCAAAAGGCTTTCCTTGGAGTTGCCCAGGTGGCTCAGTCAGTTGAGTGTCTAGTTCTTGGTTTAGGTTCAGGTTGTGCTTTCATGGGTCATGGGATCAAGCTCTGCATTAGGCTCTGTGCTCAGCAGGGATTTCGCTTGAAGTTTCTCTCACCCAACCACCCCCCCTTGCATGTGCACACTCTCTCAAATAAATAAATCTTTTTTAAAAAAATACTTTCTATGTATTTTCTATTTTATTTACCAGGTATTGAAAAGATGGGTACCCAAATTCACATGAAAAAGAATAAATTTTGGCCTTTACCTTATATCATATACAAAAAGTAGCTAAAAATGCATCACAGACCTAGATCTAGGAGGTAAAACTATGAAATTCACAGAAGAAAAAACATAAGGCGGTTTTATATTATATTTGGCAATGATTTCTCAGAAATAACATCAAAAGCACAGATAACAAAAGAAAAAAAACAAAATTGGACTATATTAAAATTGAAAATTTCTATGCATCAAAGGACACAATCCATAGAACCAGAAGGTAACCCACAGAATGAGAGAAAATATTTGCTAATCGTGTACCTGATAATTGATATTAGACTATACCAAGAATTCTTATAACTCAACTACAAGCAAACAATCCAAATTAAAAATGGACATAAGATTTGAAAAGTTATATATTAAAAATGTGTCCAAAGAAAATATATAAATATCTAATAAACACATGAAAAGATGCTTAACATAAACATGTTAATCAAGATCACAATAGGACAACATCTCATACCCACTAAGATGGTGGCCAAAAAAAAAAAGTAAAATAAAACTAATTAAAAAAAAAAAGAGATTAACATGTTGTTGAGGATGTAGAGAAATTGAAAAGCTTGTGCATTCTTGGTGGTAATATACAATGTACAATGGTACAGCCGATATGGGAAGCAATTGAATATTTATCCTGAACTTACTAAAACCATTTTTAAATAATAAGTTATTCAATATTTGTTTCTCTAGTAAATCCTTAATGGAAATAAGAAGAAAATCTGAAGACAGAATTACCATATAGACCAGGAATTTTATTTCTGAGTCAAAAGAATTGAAAGCAGGGATTCAAAGAAAGGTGAATTTGTACACCCACATTCATTAGCAGCAGTACTCATAATGACCAACAGGTGGAGTCAGCTCAAGTGTCCAACACGGATTAGTAGATAAACAAATAATGGTACACATGCAAAATAGAATATTAAGATCTCAATTCAAATGGAAACAATGACTACATGTGACATAAAATGAATGCTAAATGTATCTAATGTTAGAAATAAATTAAAATAATATAAATATCTTTGGGGCGCCTGGGTGGCTCAGTTGGTTAAGCGACTGCCTTCGGCTCAGGTCATGATCCCGGAGACCCAGGATCGAGCTCCACATTGGGCTCCCTCCTGGGCGGGAAGCCTGCTTCTCCCTCTCTCAGTCCCTCTGCTTGTGTTCCCTCTATGGCTGTGTTTCCCTCTGTCAAATAAATAAATAAATAAAATCTTTAAAAAAAATAAATAATAATATAAATATCTTTTATTTGGCTGTCCAGTCCTGCTAAAATTTTCCGCTCAATGTTTACTCCCCCAAAATGTCCATTTATATGTGAACTGTGAACCATTTGTTCTTCAGTCATTTAAAAAAAAAAAATAAGATTATTTTCTATTAGTCTTGAGTAATTGCTACTATTTTTTTTCTTAATCTATGCAATGACAGGCTTCTTAGCTGGTAAAGAATCCTTCATTATTTCTTCCCTGCTTCCTCCTCATCAGAACCCCAACTTTGTGATCAATAGGGGAAGAAAATCTTTCCCTCAGAGGAGGTAGTCCTCTCCAGGAGCTGAATCCTTATTTGTTTGAGCCTGTCAAGACAAATTCTATTTTGTTTATATCTCCCTTTCTTTTTCAGGTTTTATACCTAATACAATGATGTGACCCAGCACAGTCAATGAACTTAAGTGAAATCTTCTATAAAGTTTCAGTGAAAGTCTTTTTATCCTCACTTTATCTGAAAACACATGTAAGAAGAAAACTGTTGGTGTCATCTCTTTCTTCTTTCCTTAAACATAGATTTGATCCCAGAAGCTATGACAGCTATCTTGTAGTCAAACTGTGACAAACACAAAAGTAAAAAGCCAACATATTAAAATAGGTAACACAAAAAGACAGAAAGAGTGGTTCATGATAATGCTATTGCACAATGAGGCCAAAACCATGAGACCTCATGCTTCTGTTATTATGTAAACAATAAAACAGTTTATGATTTAAAGCACTATTTCTTCATTATTTATTTTTTGTTACTTAAAACTAAACACATCTTGATGGTTAAACACTCTTTAGTTAGCAATTTTGAAATATCAAATCAAGAATCAAGAGGGACCACCATTATTCCACTGTAAATTTCCAGTAAACCATCTCCTATTATACAGTTAAGTAACTTAGACAGGTGTCCTAATTATCTTTAGCTGCAAACTAAATTTTATCAATGCAATTGCATACCTAAAAGATAAAGCTAAACTATAGGTAAATGAGTAAATATGATGTGGTGTGTGTGTGTGTGTGTGTATACATATACACACATATACATACATACATGCATGTGTGTGTACACAGACATATACACAAAATGGAATGTTATACAGTCATTTAAAAGGATGATCTTGCCCTTCGTGACATATGGATTGACCTAGAGGGTATTATACTACAATGAGTCAGATTGAGAAAGATAAATACCATGTGATTTCACTCATACGTGGAATCTAAAAGGACAAATGAATAACCCATCAAAGAGCAGAATCGGAACTATAAATACAGAAAACAAACTAATGGTTATCAGAGTGGGGGGATGGGCAAAATGGGTGAAGGGGAGTGGGAGATATAGGTTTCCAGTCATGAAATGAGTCATGGGAATAAAGGGCACAGCATAGAGAACATAGGCAATTATACTGTGATAGCATTGTATGGTGACAGACGGTAGTACATGTGTAGTGAGCATAGCATAATGGATAGAGAAGTTCAATCACTATGTTGTACACCTGAAATTAGCATAACTTTGTGTGTCAACCATATTCAAATCTAAAAAATTATTTAAAAATTTAAATAATAAGGTAAAAGCTTCACTAAGAACTCAAGAAAAAAAAGATAAGGCTAAGTATTCATAGGTGTTCTCCACAGTGATAAGGCTAATCCAGATCTGAAGAAATCTAGGCACTCTTTTTAAAAAAAAAAGATTTTATTTATTTATTTGATAGAAAGAAACACAGCTAGAGAGGGAGTACAAGCAGGGGGAGTAGAAGCAGGTTTCCAGCCGAGCAGGAAGCCTGATGAGGGGCTTGATCCCAGGACTCCAGGAATATGACCTGAGCTGAAGACAGGCACTTAATGGCTGAGCCATCCAAGCAACCCAGAATCTAAGCACTCTTAACACTCTCTGGCACGTACCATGTTTTCACTTACTTCTAAAGGTGACTCATTGTAACAGAAAGACTATTAGTACCTGGGGACATGGTATCCAGCAGGTTTATTAAAAAACTACTCTAGGGGCGCCTGGGTGGCTCAGTTGGTTGAGCGACTGCCTTCGGCTCAGGTCATGATCCTGGAGACCTGGGATCGAGTCCCACATCGGGCTCCCTGCCCGGCGGGAAGCCTGCTTCTCCCTCTCTCAGTCCCTCTGCTTGTGTTCCCTCTCTGGCTGTGTTTCTCTCTGTCAAATAAATAAATAAAATCTTTAAAAAAAAAAAAAAACTACTCTAACATGATTGCAAGGTGAAATATGTACTCAAGTTTTTTTTTAAATCATTCATTAATAACTTTAATAAAAATTTACTGAAGTATGTAAAGCATGATGCCAAACATAATAATGGTGAATGAAGCTTCTTCCCTCATAAGCAATGAAAGAGAAAACTAAAACTGAAGCAAACAGGAAACAAATTTTATTATGATGAGTGCTCTGAAGAAAACACACAGTGAATTCACAGAGAATGACTAACGGATAGCAGGTAATATTCCTTAGACTGAAGGGGCCAAGGATAAACTGTCAGAAGATGAAGCAGACACAAACTCCAAACAATGAGGAGTCAGCTGTGCAAAGCACAGTGAAACTTGTGTTCTAAGCAGAAGAAAAAGAGTAGATGCAGAAATCCCAAAGTAACGATCTTGAAGAGGGCTACTATGGGTTGAACTGTGTCCTCCTAAAACTCCTGCGTCAAAGCTCTCACTCCCAGTGTGATTGCATCTGGAAATAGGGCCTTTAAGAGGTAGTTAAAGTTAAATAAGATCATTAACAGTGGAACTCTAATCTCATATGACTTAATGCCTTATAAGCAGAGGAAGAGAAAGAGATCGCTGTCTGCTACATGAGAACATAGGGAGAAGAAGGCTATACGCAAGCCAGGAAAAGGGTTCTCGCCAAATCTTAACCACACTAGCTCCCTGATCCGAGGCTTCCAGCCTCCCAAACTGTGAAAAAGTAAATTTTATTTGTTTGAAGTATATGCTGCTCTTCAAGGAAAGTGAAAAATGATTCCAAACACAATTCAGAGATGGTCAAGGCTGACACTCCCACCACAGGCTCAGGGAGCAAAGTTGTCTCCCCCTCTTAAGTTATAAAGGATGGGGCCTCACGTCGGGTTTCCAGTAGGCCAGTGGGTCCTAAGCAGTGGGGCTGACTCTGCAAACAGCTGAGGAGGGGGTCCCCTCAAGAGCACAGAGGCAGGGGCTCTTGCAAACAACCGCAATGTGAGGCCACCTTGCAGAGCCAGGAAGGTGATTTACTACCCCAGTGGACCTGGATGCAGACCTTCAAAGATTATTCTCAGGGCTTACAATATAATGGAACTGAACTGCATGTAAGCTGCATGTAAAATAACAAATCTGGACTACTTCCTAGTCCACCATATGCAAAAATAAACTCAAAATGGATCAAAGACCTAAATGTGAGACCTGAAATTGTAAAAATCCTAGAAGAGAACACAGGCAGTAATTTCTCGATATTAGCCATAGAGACATTATTCTACATACATCTCCTAAAGCAAGGGAAACAAAAGTAAAACTAAACTAATAAATAACTAATAAAGTAATAGACTAATAAACTTTGCTTGACTTTTTTCACTCAGCACAATCTCCTCCAGTTCCATTCTTGTTGATACAAAAGTTGGATATTCATCCTTTCTTGTGGAGGCATAGCATTCCATTGTATATATGGATCACATCTTCTTTATCCATTCATCTGTTGATGGGCACCTTGGCTCTTTCCAGTTTAGCAATTGTGGCCATTGCTGCTATGAACATTGGGGTACATATGGCCCTTCTTTTCACTACATCTGTATCTTTGGGGTAAATACCCAGTAGTGCAATTGCAGGGTCATAGGGTAGCTCTATTTTTAATTTCTGGAGGAATCTCCACACTGTTTTCCAAAGTGGCTGCACCAATTTGCATTCCCACCAACAGTGTAAGAGGGTTCTCCCTTCTCCACATCCTCTCCAACATTTGTTGTTTCCTGTCTTGCTAATCTTTGCTATTCTAACTGATGTAAGGTGGTATCTCAATGTGGTTTTGATTTGAATTTCCCTGATGGCTCATGATGTTGAACATTTTTTCATGTGTCTGCTAGCCCTATCTTTCTTCCTACCCTGTGAGAACACAGTGAGAAAGTAGCTTCTGCAAGCCAAGAACAGAGCTCCCACTAAAATCTGATCATGCCAGTCACCCTGATCTCTTACTTCCAGCGTCCAGAATTGTGAGAAAATAAATGCTTATTGTCTAAATTACTCAGGCTATGGTATTTTGTTATGATAGTCCAGGATGACTAATGCAATAGCCTCCTTGCATCTGAAGGATAAAATGTGAGGAGGAAATACAAAATACATGATTGATGACCAGAGTAAGAAACTGGCTTTGTAGTAGATAGTAAGGAGTTTGAGTTTATATAAAGAGCACTGTGACACCAAAAAATATACATATATATATATATATATATTCAAAACAGAAAGACAGTAGTCCTATTTGATCTTCAAAAATCACATGGTGGAAAAACGTTGCAATTCATAGAACTTTTAAGTAAGAAAATATGTTTTTCTCTTTTGTCACTACTTCATGTTTCATTCATCAGAGGACAAAGGCACTTGGGCCAAGTTGCTAAATCTCAGTTGACTTCTAAGAAGAATCGAAGTGAACCCCAAAGACTACAGAAGGATCACAGAGAGAATCTCAAACCTTCCACAGCTATTTAGATGATTCAACAATATATAGAGATGCTTGCTGCTCACAACCATCCCTCTTCCATACTACAGGCACATTCTCTTATTTATAATTCTTCTAAACAATGTCAAGAGTTTCATGAGCCTATAGGCTAATAATACTTGTGATCCCCTAGATATACCCTTTCTCTACCATTCCATATATATATATATATATATAATAATCTTTATATATCTTAATATATACATATATAATATATACATATATAATCTTTACACATATATAAATATATATACATAATACATAAATATATACATATATAATATATACATATATATAATCTTTATATACATAAAGATTTTATTTATTTGAGAGAGAAAGAGCAAGGGGGAGAGAGAGCACACAGGGGGAAGGTCAGAGGGAGAGAGAGAAGCAGATTCTCCACTGAGCAGGGAGCCCAACATGACTCTATCCCAGGACCCTGAGATCATGACCTGAGCCAAAGGCAGATGCTTCACTAACTGAGACATGCACACACAACCCCCCCCACATATGTTTTTAAGCTTAGAAGTTATTGCTACTCTATGTGTATATGTGTGTTTATGTCCAGTGAAGGAAGAAAGTGGCATAGAAATAACAAGTAAATAGAAGAAGGATCTTTCCAATTGTCATGCATTTGCTAAATGTAGAAGTGATTTGCTAGGCAAAAACTTGTTCTCAGGCACATCAGCATAGTAGGTAAGAACCCCTCTCCCAATCTTTTTTGGAATAATGAACATTATTTATGGTTAAAAAAAACCAAAAACCAAAAACACATAAAATTACCTAGCAAGCTGGTTTGTGAGTCTGACTTGGTTTGTGTTGTACAGGGACATGGCTAATAGACCCAGATTTTAGAACTTCATTCAGTTTTCTTTAGATAGGACCAGGGATACCCTCCTCTACCATATGTGAGAGCCTGTCTCACACACTAAACCATAGCAGGTTTCTTCTTCAACATAAATAGTTTTTTTCTAATGGCTCATCTTAAATTGTCTACAATTCATTTTGCTCCAGATCCCAGTGATTATTGTTGGAATCACAGTGGTATTTCTTCAGTTTAGTTAACAGTCATGTGCCTGACGCTTGTGTTTAATTGTTATAATATAACATTGCCACAGAAAATATAAGTTTTCATAAGCAGTCTCTTCCATAGACTTAGAATGAAACCTGAGCAGTACATTCTCTTCCTTTTCTCCTAATTTCCACCAGTAATTATAAAACCACACAACTTAAATGTTCCTTATCAAAAAGTATTCTTTTTGTTGCTATTGATGTTGTTTCTTTGTTTTTTTTTGTTTTATTACATTATGTTAGTCACCATACTGTACATCATTAGTTTTTGATGAAGTGTTCTATGATTCATTGTTTGTGTATGACACCCAGTGTTCCATGCAATACGTGCCTTCCCTAATACCTATCACTGGGCTTCTTCTTTACTAAATGACTTTTATCAGATTTATAAGTTCAAAGCCATCAAGGCAAACTGACTTCCATTTTTTCTAATTTTAACATCCTAGCTACAAAAGCAGGTTTATCAGCTCTCACATCCAATAAAAATTTTGTCTAACAGATATTTTTTGAGATATACTTGGAATCTAAATTGGTGGTAATTTTTTTTAAAAAAAGGATTTCTTTTTTTTTTTTTGTTAAATTGCCCTGCATGTTTTAGAAATATAATGTTTTAATTTAAATAGTCAGTGTAGCAAACACGCCATTTTATAATAAATAACCTAGGGAAGAATCAACCCACCATGACTGTGCATGCTAATTCATACCGCCTGAGTAATGGTGAGACTCCTTACTAATAACAATGGAGAAAATATACAATTAAGAAACATTAGGCAAACACAATCTAGGTTACATGGAATTGAAAACAAATACACTTGAATACTCTATTACTTACTAAACAATTTTCTCTCTCTTTTTTTTTCATTTCTTCTCACGTCTATCACATAAAAATTTATCATTGTGTAGAAATATCTACAAATAATGCAAGCTGCCAAGTTGGAAAGAAAATAACAACATAGAAGTATCTAAATTGTTTCTTTTTCTCTCCTTTGGAAAATAACTTTAGATAAGAAAACTTTTTGAGAGGTGCCTGCGTGGCTCAGTTGGTTGGGGGACTGCCTTTGGCTCAGGTCATGATCCCAGAGACCTGGGATCAAGTCCCACATCGGGCTCCCTGCTCGGCGGGAAGCCTGCTTCTCCCTCTCTCACTCCCCCTGCTTGTGTTCCCTCTCTGGCTTTTTGAATATGCAGCTATGTCTTCATCTCTATGTAATTTTTAAGTCGCACTCATTTTAATCCTATTCCTGGAATTTATTGAAGAGGGAGCTGCTTGGAAAATTAAAAGCTTAACCAAGGAAAGTCAGTAGAGAAAAAAATTAAAAATCTTTAGCTAGTAACAAAAAAAAAAAAGTCTTGAAAAATTTGAATACCTCAATTATCCAAGTTATAGGAAAGTTCCACTTTGTTTCTGATAACGAATGGATTACTATTATTGACCCTACATATCAATTATACTTAAATTCTACATTTAAATCTATAAATTCATTTATAATATTGAAGTCTTAAAATATAAGTCAAATAATCTTCATTATCATTATCTACCATATTTTGAGCCCCTAATATATGACAAGCTAAGGTCCTACATGTACTGACTCTCTTGAGAGTCATAAGAACACGATGGTGTAGATCTCATTATTTCTGTTTTACAGCTAAGGTTGTTGCAAAGGCCTTGGTTCTCAGAAATTCTCAAACTATTAAGAACCGAAAATGAGGTCAGTGTTATAGGTTGATGATACTCAGATATTCTGAAAAATTTGTTGCCAAATATTTAAAATATTTGATTTTTTTAAAACATTAAAAAATTTTTAATTTTTAATTTTGTCAAATGATTTTTCAGCATCTAATGAGAGAGGTCATGTGGTTTTTGTCCTTTTTACTAACGTGTTGCATCATATTGGTTGATATTCATATGTTGAGCCATCCTTGCACCAAAAATGAGTTTGGAAACATTTTTTCCTCTTCAATATTTTGTAAGAGTGTCAGAAGAATTGCTGTTAAATCTTATTTAAGTGTTTGGTAGCATTCTCCAGTAAAACCATCTGGCCCCAGCATTTTCTTTGTTGGGAGGTTTGGGATTATTGTTTCAATCTCCTTACTGTTATAGGTCTATTCAGATTTTCTATTTCTTCAAGATTCTGTCATGGTTGATTGTATGTTTCTAGGAATTTATCCATTTCTTTTGTTATTCAATTTCTTGATTCACAGTTGTCTCTTAACTATAAGATTCCAACTGGGAAAACATTTATTGTCCTATATCTTTTAAAATATTTTTCTCTGTCTCCATCTCTCTCTTTTTCATGGTCTCCTCACTTTTATTGGTATAAATCAAATTTACTCAATCATGGAAATTCAGTCATAAACACATTGATCCTCTTTCTAGAGATATAATCCTCTTTCCAGAGACAATTTCTGGTTTGAGAGTCTTATGTAATCCAATCAATCTGAGAGACCTTGAAATATTGTGATTTATAGTAACATAAATTTGGTCATTCATGTTAGAAAAATATATTTCTCATGAATATTTGATCTTTGTCCACAGTTCCTGGTTCACAGCTCCCAAAACTCTTGGAATTGCCTAACTGATATGAGTGAAAAAGGTGTCTGTTGCTATATTAATGAGGGGCTACTTACCTCTGTAGCCACCATATGTTTAGAAGATTGAACATTTCAGTCCCAACCTCCATCTCCAGGGAGAGGAGAGGGGCTGGATGTTGAATCAGTTGCCAACAGCCAGTGATTTAATTGTTTATGCTTATGTAATGAAGCCCCCATAAAAACCCAAAAGGACAAGATTCAAAGAGTTTCCACATTGGTGAACATATGGAGATTAAAGGAAAACATGGAAGCTCCATACTTCTTTCCCTCCCTGTACCTTACTTTATACGTCTTTTCCATTTAGCTGTTCCTGAATTATATCCTTTTATAAAAAACTAGTAATCTAATAAATAAAATGTTTCTCTGAGTTCTATAAGCTATTCTAGAAAATTAATCAAACCCAAAGAGAATGTAGAAATCTTTGATTTATAGTTAGTTGCTCAGAAGTACAGTAACAATCTTGACTTGTGACTGGTATCTTAATTCCAAGGAAAAAGTTGTGGGAACTGCCAGTCTGTAGCTAGTTAGTCAGAAGGAGAGGTAAACAACCTGAGTTTGCACCTGGCATTTGATGTGGGGGACAGTTTTGAAAGACCGAACCGTTAACACATGGAATCTGATGCTATCTCTAGGTAGATAATGTTAGAATAGAGTTTAGTTTTCAGATACCTTACTGATGCTACAAGAAATACTTATTGGTGTGGGAAAGCCCCTCCACAGTGGAATTAGGTCTAGGGTCCATTATAGACTTCATGATGTTTTTAATGGTAAATACTTTAAAGATAACTTAACAATAATGTTAAAGCAATCTATATTGTTTTCATATCTAGTAAAGGTGCCTAAGCCTGTGTCACCTATGGTTTAAAGTCTTGAAAGGAAGGACTTTTCTTAAGTCATTAAACTGCAAAATCTCTTCTTTTAGTAAAGTAAAAATGATACCTCATTATTAATAAATAATATGAAAAGGAAATTAAGAAAATAATCCTGTTTATAGTAGCATCAAAAATAATAATATACTTGGGAATAAACTTACTAAAGGAGGCAAAAGGCCTATACACTGACAACTACAATACATTACTGGGAGAAATTAAAGAAGACACAAATGAATGGAAAGACATCACATATTCATGGACTGGAACATTTAATATTATTGAACTGTCCATACTATATAAAGTGATTGACAGAGTCAATATAATTTATCAAAATCCCAGTGGCATTTTTTGCAGAAACAGAAAAAGACAATCTTAAAATCCATAAAGAACCAAAATTGATCTCAAATAGCCAAAATAATCTTGAGAAAGAAATACAAAGCTGTAGTCTATATACTTCCTGACTTCAAAAACTACATTAATCAAAACAGTATGGTAATGGCATAAAGACAGATATACAGACCAATGGAACTGAATAGAGAGCCCAGAAATAAATGGACACATAAACTACAAAATAATCTTTAATAAAGGTGCCAAGATTACCTACTGGGAAAAGAATAGTCTTTTTAATAAATGGTATGGAGAAACTAGATACGCACGTGTAAAAGAATAGAATTGATCCCTTTTCTTATTCCATACACAAAACTCAACTCAAAATAGTTTAAAGCCTTAGATGTAAGACTTGAATTTATAAAACTCCTAGAAGAAAACAGAGGTAAAGTTTTATAACATTGATCTTTGCAATGATTTCTTGAATATCACATCAAAAACACAAGCAACAAGGGTTCCTGGGTGGCTCAGTCTGTTAAATGCCTGACTCTTGATTTCAACCCAGCTCATGATCTCAGAGTCCTGAATGCCCACATTGGGCTCCATGCTGGGCATGGAGCCTGCTTAAAATCCTGTCTTTCCCTCTCACTCTGCTTCTAACCCTCTTGTGCTTTCTTTCTCTGTAATAAAACAAAACAAAAAACACAGGCAACAAAAATAAAACAGACAAGTCAGATGACACACACTAAAAACCTTCTGTATGGGCAATAGAGACAAAAAAAAAGAGTGAGAAGACAAGTTGTAGAGCAGGTGAAAATATTTGCAAGTAATATATCTGATAATGGATTAATTTACAAAATGCATAAAGGTTTTATAACTCAATAGCAAAAAAACAAATAAATAATCCAATTAAAATGTACAAAAGGCATTTTCTCTAAAGAAGACATGCAAATGGCCAATAGACAACAGGTATATGAAAAGACGCTCAATGTCTCTAATCATCAGGGAAATGCAAATCAAAACCACAATAAGATATTACCTCATAGGGGCACCTGGGTGGCTCAGAGGGTTAAGTATCTGCCTTCGGCTCAGGTCATGATCTCAGGGTCCTGGGATTGAGTCCCACATCGGGCTCTTCACTCAGCACAGCACCTGCTTCCCCTTCTTTCTCTGCCTGACTCTCTGCCAAATTGTGATCTCTCTCTCGTCAAATAAATAAAATCTTAAAAAAAAAAAAAAAAAAAAAAAAAAGGATATCACCTCATAGCTCTTAGGATGGCCTTTCTGGAAACAAACAAACCAAAAACAAACAAACACCCTAGAAAATAACAAGTGTTAGAAAAATATGTAGAAATTGGAATCCTTGTGCACTTTTGCTAGAAATGTAAAATGGTACAGCACTACAGAAAACAGTATGAAGGTTTCTCAAAAAATTAAAAATAGAACTACTATAACTCAGCAAATTGAATTGAAAACAGGATCTCAAGGAAATAATTACACTCCTATGTTCATTGAAACATTATTACAATAGCTCAAAGGTAGAAACAACCTAAATCATCAGATGAATGGATATAGAAATGGAAATAAAACGGGACAGTAGTCAATCTTTAAAAAAAAGAGATAATGTCATATGCTACAATATATTTGTAACATAGGTAGCATATGTCATTTGCTGCATGAATCCATTTATATGAGGTATATGAAGGACTAAAAGTAGACTCCAGTGGTTGCCAGGGGCTGCTGAGAGGAGAAAATGGAACACTGCTGCTCAATGGGTATAGAGTTTCAGTCATACAAGGTAAAAAAGGCCAGAGATCTTCTGTACAACAATGTTCATATAGTTATCAATACTATACCATACACTTAAAATTTTGTTAAGAGGGTAGATTTTACATTATATGTTGTTGCTGTTGGTGTTGGTGGTGTTGGTGGTGGTGTTGTTGTTACCATTAAGAAAAAAAAAAAAAAGAAAGAAAGACAAACATGCATGTCATGTGAAGGAAACAACGGAGTTTTTCCTACTGAACTGAAGACTGAAAAATAAAAGTCCAGAAAGTGAAGGTGAGGCTGGTTGTGAAAAGCTTTTGAGTTTGGACAGTGTTTCTCCTGTAGTTGGTGGATAACATGACTCACAGGCCTTTTCTCCTCAGTTCTTTTATGATATTTTCCTGCCTCTATCCATTATTTTAATGGTAGTGTTCTCTGGAATTTTTTTCCTAACCCACACACTGTACTTGGTCAATCTCTCCTACATTTGGGATCTTGGTTCTTTTCTATAAATCTATTCCTCTGGCCAAGATCCCTTTCTTAAAATCCTGTATATTACACTACCTATTAAATCGTCACTTGAATGTAGCAGAGGCAACTGACACCCATTAGGCTAACCTTGAACTCCTCCCATTAATTCCCACTCCTGTTCTTCTCCCTCTGTGTCCTCCCACTAGTGTCCATCTCACTAAATGGCATTGCTCTTTCACAGGACTGAACAGTGGCATCTGCCTTGCCTCTGGCATTCCAGTCCCCATATCCTGCTGATTCTCCTCCCAAATACCTTCATTTAGGTGGTCCATCATGACAGCCATCATTGGAATCCAGATTAACATCAACACTCCCAGTACTACATTGGTTACCACCCCCAAAACTATAATTTAATGAATAAATATTAAAAGATTTACCTGAGAGTGAGAAGAGAGAATTCATGGGTAATATTCATCTTAGATGCTTAGTCTGAGGTTCAGAAATTGGCTGAAATGTATCAGATTACACAGCATCAGAAGTGGGGATGAAACATTCTGCTAAGTAAAGTAAAAGCCATTAGGGGAGTAAGATTTTATTTTGCTAAGTCTGAAAGCCCTAGTCAAATAGGTATAAGTGCATTTCTGGTTTTATCTTATATTTCAGAACTATCTGTTTACTTAGCAGGTGCTCATGCTGCTTTGGGGGTTTTATAATTCTCATTTAAAAGCCTCTAACAGACATACTAGACCTGTCCATGACTAATTTTTGTGAAGTTAAAGCTTTACTTTAAATGAAGAGTGTAATTGTTGGTTTAGTTAACAACTGGGAGAAGGGGATTTTATGGCACTTAATAACAAATTTTCAGGGAAGTTATCAATATAAGCAGAGAGAAATCTTGAAATGTGACTAAAAGTAGTGTTTACCTTATTTTTAAGAATCAGATGACATAGAGCACCTCTTCAGCTTCTGTATGAATTTTCTGGCTTGAATTTTAAGAGAAGACGATCTGAATTAGAACTATAGCCAAACAATGAAAACGAAAGATAGGATGAACAAATATCTCACCTGAGCACAACCCTAGGGTTATACATTCTACCTATCTGTAAAGGAAGATAAAACTAGCTACATTACCTTTTCTAACTTTTACAATACATTTAAATTTTGTGAAATGGGCAAGACCCTGCATCCTTGTTTCATGTCCTTTGATATTAGTGAGTCAATTTTCCCTAAAACAATTCCTCAAAAACTGGCATCTGATAGGTTTTCAAAATTGCATAATACTATACTGAAGAATATTAACAATGTTGAACACTTGAATTCAAAAATAAAGTTTAAAAATGAAATTACCTTATCATTTTGTTTAATTTGGGCACTTGAAGACTCAGAGCTCCAATTCAAGGAAAAATTCTAGTTTAATTATTATAATTCCCTCTGTAAATATGTCTTAAAAGCTAACTAAAAATTAGACCTTCAATTTAATTTAATGTTCAAGAGAAAAAATAAACATAGTTTTCCATTAAGGCTGACCATCATATTGATTTAAATTCAATATTTAACTATTTAAGACATTTCTCATTTCCTATCATGGAGACTGTATTTCCAAAGTATTCATGCAGAGGTTTTCCTTTATACTAATGACAGCTTTAGAAAATTCAAACTGAATAATGACTGATTTTCCACCACCAAAACCTGAAATATCTTGGTTCAATTTAACACCATGGCATAATATGTTATAGTTGTTAGGCTGATGGGAACATTAACTTGATGTTTAATGTAAAGCCAAATTAACTTTTATAAATTTAAATACTGTACTCTTAGAGATATTCACGTCAATATCTTGTTACCATTTTACTCATACATTTTGCAGCTGGTTACAAGGCATAAAACATTCCATCATTTCTCCTTTAGAGACAAGAGTCCAAATTTGTGTCGTATATCCCCCCCAACTCATAACAATTGAATGTCATTATTTCCTTAGAAAAAAATAACAATGAGAAATATTAGGGGTCCTGCTATCATGTGCTTCTGTATGCCTAGCATGTGAAATATCATGAAAGGCTATAAATTATTGTTATCATATCTAATGATACTGCAAAGCCTAATTACTGCGCTTGATGTGAGCACATAATGCAGATCATTTTCTCTTTGTCTCTGTTCTCTTTCCATTTAAAGTCTAAGCCATACTGTCCTTTACCCTTTGACCTCAATCTTATTTTTCACTGCAAAAACTGAAGAACTATTGTACAATCCAGATCTCTTCAAAATATTCAAGCCCATTCCAAGGTTTTTAAAATGGCTAATAGTTGGGAGAAAACTTTTCCAAATAATTTAAATGTGATTTTTAAAAAAAATGAGTGTACTATTGATGCTCTCAGCATGTCACTTCATGATGCAAAGAAGTACTTTATCAAATAGTTTATGCATTTTTTCACAGGTGAATTTCTAAAATCATGTATTGATGGCTGAAATCCTAGTGGTCTTTTCTGTATATATAATTGCATGTCTACTTTCATATGTTATAACTTCTTGAGTCTTTCTTCTAAGAATCATACAAAATAATACTAAATGCATTGGTTCACCGTGATTCCCAAACACAAAGTAACTCTACATTCTAAAAACACAAAAGACAGAGATAATATTTTCCAACATTAAGTATCAAGGATTAGAATGTCCCAGTGTATTCTATTCATGTACAAATGCATATAAAAATTCTAAGTTTCCACTATTAACTTGTTTTTATTATAATATTTCCTAAATGAATATGTACATAAAGCCAATAATACATTTCCGGTATTTATAGCTCATAGATAAAAAGATGAAAGTAAAAGAAAACACAAGAACACATCTAATAAATTTTAAATTAATAGTGTTAGTTTAATATTTTGGACAATATTATTTTGCTGAAACTAAATAATAACTTTCTTTTATAAATTAATACAACATCATGATGAATTGATCTGAGAACGTACAATGAAATGTACACCATAAAATTCTGGAAACAAAATTTTTAGATATCATCTCAAAAGTTCTTCAGTGGGAATGTACTATTGCACTTATTGCTAATGAAACATTACACAAGTTAGTATCTACAAAACAAAATTCATGCAGTGCAAACCTGGTTCTAAATGTTAAGGCAAAGGTTTTCTGAGTTCCAAGAAGCATAACTTCTCTACTTATTGTTCCACTGCTCTTCATTATTCAAACTATGAGAAATCTCTTATGAATGAAATTCTTTGTAGAACCCTTCGGACTTTCTCTGGTTCAAATACATCATTCTTAGATCAATTTTGCCTCTCTTCTCAATAGCCAGTTACAGTTACTATGTTACACTATGCTATTTTTGTGGTATTAAATCAAAGTCTGAATTGACTGAATAATTTAAAAATAAAGCCACTGCCTATGAAAAGGACTGCCAACTATAAATTATTGCAAAAAGTAAAGTTTCCAAATAACTCTTAAATATAATTATATATGAATACAATCAGATGTAGAATGTTCACTTTTTAATTTTAGGGTATATCAATTTAGTGGCGACCAATAGGTCCCCTAATATATGAAAGTAAAAATGTTATCACACCAGGTAATCTCTGGGTCCTACTGTAATCATAAACATAAAAGCAAGTGCCAGGACTGAAATAAAAGTGTAGGATTTGCTTACAAAATGGCCATTCATGTTCCAAAATATCCTTATATAAATTTCTTAGTTATCATTGAAATGAAGCTGAAATACAAAATTACTTCATCCAAAATATTTTTTCCTATAGTGGGAGACTTTCATAATGCAAATTGACCCTACAAAATAGACTAATTCTGAAATGGAATTTGTTTTACAGAGACCACTATTAGTCATTAGAGCGCCCATGAGCCAAATAGGAGAAGAGTCTGGCTTAGTCACACACAACCACTTTCAGAGGCTGAGTGTTCAAGCTGTAAAGTCATCCTTTTTGTCTTCCTTTGATGAGTGGACAGTGCTATAATAATAATAACAATGCATATATGCAATGATGTCTTTATGCTTGTGCTAGCAACAATTGTAATAGTCCATTACATTTTTAAATTTTTTTAATTGTGAATACACAACATAAAATTTACTGTTGTAACCATATTTAAATGTACACTTCAGTAGTATTAATTATATTCACAGTGTGGTACGACCAAACTCCAGAAATATTCATCTTGCAAAACTGAAACTCTATGCCCATTAAATAAGTCCCTATTTCCCCTTTCCCCAGCCCCTGGAACCACCACTTTACTCTCTGTCTCTATGAATTGACTATACTAGGTGCCTTACATAAGTGGAATCATATGTTGTTTGTTCTTTTGTGACTAGTTTATTTCACTTAGCTTAATGTCCTCAAGGTTCATCCATGTTGTGGCATATGTCAGAATTTCCTTCCATTTTAAGGTTGAATAATATTTAATTGTATGTATATGCCATATTTTTTTATTTCATTCATCTGGCAATGAACACTTGGGTTGCTTTTACCTATTGGCTATTGTGAATAATGCTGCATATATAAATATCTCTATAAGTTCCTGCTTTCAATTCTTATGGGACCCACCCAGAAGTGGCATTGCTATATCACATGGTAATTCTATTTTTAATTTTTTTGAGGAAATGGCATACTGCTTTCCACAGTATCTACATCATTTTTCACACCCACCAACAGTGCACAAGTGTTCTAACCTCTCCACATCATCACCAACACATGTTGTTTTCTGGGTTTTCTGTTTTTTTACTGTTTTCTGTACCCATTCTCATTGGTATGAGATAAAATATCCATTACTTTTGAAAAAAAACCTCATTAGAGTTATTGTCAGAATTTTCCTAGTGATGCTTAAGTTATTTTTTTTGGTCAGTATTGATTAACCACAATGTTATTTGTAACTTGTAATAACAAAATACACTTAGAAGCATGGAAGATACTTTATTTAGTTAATTCTTGAAAGCTAAGCAGTTGTATTTAAAATCTTAAACTCTAACTCACAATACTTTTTTCTCACTAAAACTTTTATAGCACAACTTTGATAACATGTAGTTTCTTAGGAATGTAACTATAGCATTATGGAAGAATACACAATTTTTCATTATCTTTGTTCTGCATACAGAGCATATGAATGAATGGCTTATTTCTAATTCTGCTTCAGCCATCAACTTGCAGTGTCATCATTTCTTGACTATTTCCGTGCTACCAAGAGGAAAACATTGCATTTTCACTTTGTCATAGATAGTTTTGATGAACTATTTTTAAAATTATCACAGAAGTTTGGCCAGCATGGTGTTGTTATGATTTGTCATTTTCAATTATGTGCTTACTATTTTCTTCTCTTTTTTTTTCCTTTGGTCATGAGATTCCTTACATATCTGAGTACTGAATGTGTGTGTGTTTGTGATGGGTAAAAATCTATCAAACAGTATAGTTCAGAGATATTTCAGGTTCCATTCCAGACCACCACAATAAAGCAAACAGATCAATAATGTAGGTCAAATAATTTTTTTGGTTTCTTAGTGCATATGAAAGTTATGCTTATATTATACTAGAGTCTATTAAGTATGCAATAGCATTATGTCTAAAAAAGCACTGTATATACCTTAATTTAAGAGTACTTCATGCTAAAATGCTAACCATGACCTCAGCATTCAGTGACTCATAATCTCTTTGCTTGGTAGAGGATCTTGCCTCGATGTTGATGGCTGCTGACTGATCAGGGTGTAGTTGCTGAGTATAGGGTGCCAGAAGGACTTTTTTATTATTATTATTATGTTATGCTAGTCACCATACAGCACATCATTTTTTTTAGTTTTTGATGTAGTGTTCCGTGATTCATTGTTTGCATATAACACCCAGTTCATCATGCAGCACTTTTTAAAACTAAGAAAATAATGAAGTTAGCCTCATTGTATTGACTTTCTTTCACAGACATTTTCTGTAGCATGTGAGGCTGTGTGATAGCATTTATTCACAGAACTTTCAAAATTGGAGTCCGTTCTTTGAAATCCTGCTGCTGCTTTACCAACTAAGTTGATGTAATAATCTAAGTTCTCTGTTTTCTTTTCAACCATCTTCACAGCATCTTCACTACGAACAGAATCCATCTCATGAAAACACTTTCTTTGCTCATCTGTAAGAGGCAGCTCCTCATCCATTAAAGGTTTTATCATGAGATTGTGGCAATTTAGTTACAGTTTCAGATTCTACTTCCAATTCTGGTTCCTTTGCTATTTTCACAACATTTGCAGTTACTTCCTCCACTAAAGTCTGGAACTCCTCAAAGTTATCCATGATGGTTGGAATCAACTTCTTCCAAACTCTGTGACTGTTAGTATTTTCATCTCTTCCCATGAATCACAAATATTCTTCATAGGATCTAAACTAGTGAACTTTATGGGAGGTTTTCAGTTTATTTTGTCCAGATTTATTAAATGAATCACTATCTCTCTCAACTGTAGCCTTACAAAATATATTTCTTATATAAAACTTGAAAGTGAAGATTACTCCTTGATCCATGAGCTGCATAATGGATGTCATGTTAGCAGGCATGAAGACAATATTAATCTTGCTATATATCTCCCTCAGAGCTCTTGAGTGACCAGGTGCATTGTCAATGTGCAGTCATATTTTGAAAGGAATCTTCTTTTTTTTTTTTTTTTTGAGCAGCAGATCTCAACAGTGGGCTTGAAATATTCAGTAAATAATGTTGTCAACAGATGCGCTGTTATCCAGGCTTTATTGTTCCATTCATATAGGACAGACAGAGTCAGAGTAGATTTAGCCTAATTCTTAAAGGCCTTAGGATTTTTGGAATGGTAAATGAACATTGGCTTCAGCTTAAGTTATCAACTGAATTAGCCCCTAACAAGAGAGTCGACCTGTCCTGTTTGATGTTATGTATTGACTTCTCCTCTCTAGGTATGAAAGTCCTAGATGGAATTTTTGAAGGGTGTTTAATCTACATGGAAAATCTATTGTTTCTCTACCTTTATTATCTTAGCTATGTCTTCTGGTAATTTTCTGCAGCTTCTACCTTAGCACATGCTGCTTTACCTTGGACTTTTTTTTTTATTAACATATAATGTATTATTTGTTTCAGAGGTACAGGTCTGTGATTCATCAGTCTTACACAATTCACAGCACTCACCATACCAGATACCCCATCAATGTCCACCACCCAGCCACATTATCCCTCTTATCCTCCTTTGCTCCAGCAACCCTCAGTTTTTTTCCTGAGATTAAGAGGCTCTTACGGTTTATCTTGGACTTTTATGTTATAGAGATAATGTCTTACCTAAAACCTCATGAGCCAGCCTCTGCTGGCTTCTGACATTACTTCTGCAGCTTCCTTACCTCTCAGTTTTCATAGAGTTAAAGAGAGTGAGGGCCATGTTTTGGATTAGGTTTTGGTTTAATTGAATCCTGTTGCTGGTTTTATGTTCTATCCAGATCATCAAAGTTTTCTCCATATTGGCAACAAGTCTATTTTATTTTCTTATTATTTTTGTATTCACTGAAATAGCACTTTCAATTTTCTTCAAAAACTTTACCTTTGCATTCACAACTTGACTTACTCTTTGACCCAAGAGATCCAGCTTTCAGCCTATCTTGGCTTCTGACACAGCTTCCTCACTAAGCTTAATCATTTCTAGCTTTTCATTTGAAGTGAGAGACCTGTGACTCTTTGTTTCACTTGAACATTTAGAGGCCATTGTGGGGTTATTAACTGGCCTAATTTTAATATTTCTATGTCCTGGAAAACAGAGAGATCCAAGGAGAGGGAGAGAGTGGGAAAACAGCCAGTTAATGAAACATTCAGAATCCATGACATTTATTGATTATGTTCACCATCTTACATGGGCTTTGTTCACAGTACCCCAAAATAAATACAAAGTAACCCTCAAAAATCACTAGTCACAGATCACTATAACAGATATAAGTGCTTAAAATATTATCTGAATTACCAAAATGTGGCACAGAGACATGAAGTGAGAAAATCCTGTTGGAAAATGGCACCAATAGACTTGCTGAACCCAGGGTTGTCACAAACATATGTAAAACATGTAAAACAAAAACAAAAGGCTCAATATTTGTTTAGTTCAATAAAGTGAAACATGATAAAGCAGGGTATGTCTTTACATAGTCACTATGGTAAAATTAGCTGAGAGAGGCTGGGACACTTCAGAATGTATTTTAGGTTCTGAAATTTTCATACCTTAGGGCTCTGGCTCATTTCTAGAGCAGAAAGTACTCTTTTATTCCTTCACTAGTGGGTAACTAATGATTAGCAGAAAACACAAGATCTTTCTATTTAAAAAAAATCCTGGGCTTTTGAAAGATGTGGTGTTTATATACAATGAAATATTAGTCATAAATAAGAATGAAACCTTGCATCTTGCAACAGCATGGATGGATCGAGGGGGTATAATGGTAAATGAAATCAGTCAAAGAAAGATAAATACCATATGGTTTCACTCATGTGGAATTTAAGAAAAAAATGAATGAAGAATACAAAACAAAGGGGAGGCAAACAGAAAAAACAAATTCTTAAATACAGAGAACAAACTGATGGTTATCATAGGGGACGTGGATGGGGGGATGGGTCAAACGAGTGAGGGAGATTAATAGCACATTTATCATGATGCTCACTGAGTAACATATAGAATTGTTGGCTCACTATATACTATACATGAAATTAATATAACACTGTTATGTTAATTACTCTGAAATTTAAAAAAATAAACCTGGGACTTTGCCTCATAAATTTTATCTCTATCTATAAAAAAAAAATCTTTCTCCATGCTTATAAAACTTCAGGAAAAGTAAGAACTTAAAAAAATGCCATTTCTATACCGATAATGATCAAGTTACTATAATTCTATAATGCATCTGACAGGGAAGAGAGAAGACTTTACCATCTTCCCTGTAGACAAATTCTTAGAGAAGTGAATTGTATTGCATGACCAATTATGTACTGTCACTTTGTCAAAATTAGACACAATTATTTCCCAATACATGAGAGTTCTGGCAATTACTATGTTGTATTTATTCATAGGTGTTGATCATTTTAATTCCGTCTTTTGGAAAGAAATTTAAATCTTGCTACAACTGCTAAACTTGCAAATTGTTCATTAATTTTGGCCCTGGCTCTAACCTTAAAGCACTAAATATTTTAATGCTTCTTGATAAATGAATGAATTCCTTTCTATGTATGGACTACAGATTTTCTTGAGTAAGCCAAAGAAAACAATATTAAATGTCAACATTAGATTTTTACTTATTTGTTACAATTGACCTGAGAGTTTTTTTCTGGCAATAATTACATGCTAATCCATATTGCATACTTGATACACAAGTAGAGCATTTTCCATGAAGCTTTAAAATAATGGATGAATAATAATTTTTCGTGGTGGTGTTTATCATACTAGAGTTAATGATAATGAATCAGTGTTTACTATGTGAATATCATAAACTTTTCTTTAGAATTTCACTCTCATTAAACTATAGCTGCAATTTTACCATCTATATTTCAATATTTTTGGTCATTTCCTTTTTATCTTTACTAATATTTCATTTACAACTCATCTTTCCAATAAAATAAAACACAAAGTTTTCTCTGCATACGCTCCTCATTTTTCTCTACTATTTTCTATTTCAGATCATTTTCCTTTATAGCCAAATTCTTGTTAATACTGAATGCAAACATTTTTATTATTCTCATTCTACTTATTACAAACTACTGAACCATCTGCTCAATACAATAGCTTTTCATTGATCGTCCTCTATTCATCAGTTCCTGCTTTTAATTTTCTATGCAGCTGGATTTACCCAATACATTTCTCATTCTATCAAGGGTGACAGAATCCACTCTTTGGTTTCATATTTAATGGGACTGATATCACTTTACCCAGAGTCTCTTTGACTATAATGCCATAACAGAAAAAAACACTCCTATTATTTAACACTCTTATTTAGACTAATTTATGTTAGTTTATTTTGTTTGGCTGATACTATTACTTGATTCCTCTCATTTTATCCATATGTAGGACTTTTTTTTCTTGTGACCAAGTAACATGGCCAAACCTATCTGTATTCTTGCAACAAATAGACATAGGTATGGAGATAATATATATAAGATAATATCTTCTATATTATAGTATTATTACATATGTCAATAAAACTATTTAAATATTTTCTAAGGCTAGGATTTACAGTCATAGGCTCTCTAGTTACATTCAGACTTGGGACTTGACCTGATATAATGGAAACAAGGCCGCTGATTAGTAGTTCTTTTACTTCACTTCTAAAAAAAAAAAAAAAAAATGGGGGAAGGGAAACCAAGAATTATTTCACCTTTTAACTCAAAATATAATTAACAGTATAGAGAACTTAATTTAAAGGATTTCTACTTTACTTACTATTAGCAGTCAATTATTATATCCAAGGGTTAGCCACTTAATACAAACCTTGGGTAGTCTCTCTATATGCAAACTCTTCACAGTTTTGGAAAAAGAAAAATAAAAAAAAATTATGCTGTTTGCTTATAAGCCTTAGGATGACTAGGGCACAAAATCCCATAAAGATAGGGGGGATTCTGACAACTTCAGTTGCACCTTTACCTCCTTTATCCCTTATAAGTTTCCATTGCCATGGCTGTAGCCACCTCAATTCCCAGCTTGGACATTACAATTCCTGATCACTTCCTATCTGCCTTACAAATTAAACATTCTGTCACAAAGTAATTTCAGCATTCCTGAGTCTTGACTTGAATTCTCTCCTCCTTGATTTTGACCTGTTCTCATTCTTACTAAGTGCATTGGAACCTGATTCTGGTCACTCTGAATGCTGGCTCTTCTCCAATTCGGTTTTCTAGTTTGGGGTTCCTATTCTGATACGTAAGCAGGTTTTCATTCTCCTTGAACATAGATTGTATCCCCATTTGGACTCAAAATTTTCTTAGTCCATATTTGAAAATTTTTAAAAAAATGTGAAGGAGTATAAAGGCCAATAAAGTATGTGTGTGAGGGGGTGCAGAGTGTCCCTCAAGTGTAAAAATAGAAAATAACTATTACCTGTAGGTAATAATATGACTATATTCCTAGAAAATCTAGCTATCTGCATAAGAATACATAATAAAACTAATAAGATAGTTCCATAAGATGGCCTGATAAAATATCAACTTACAAAACCCAATATATAGCACATCTCCTACACACTCCTTAATGACTAGAAACAACAGTAGAAAAGGAGATCCCATTAACAAAGTATATAAAAAGAAACAGAAACTATAAGACACACATAAATCTTAAGAAATATAAGGAGGTAAAGTGAGAACATAAGTAAATGTCTACCATTGTACTAAGGTCCAAAAAGAAACCCTGAGTAGATTAATTCCTGAATGGGAAAGTTCAATAAAGATGCTATATATCCACACTTAAAATATATGAATTCAATGTGATCTGAGTGATCTCAATTTAAAAAACCCAAAGGGATTTTTTTAATGGAATTTGAAATGTTAATTGTAAAGTTTATATTGAAGAGAATGTATACAGGAATAGACAAAGTAATTGTGAAAAAATAAAGCACTGAATGCAGAACTTGCTCAATCAGATATCAAAATATAAATAATTAAAAAATTTTGATATGAGCACAGTAATATAAATATAGGCCAGTAAACAATAATAAAATTTATGTAAGAATTATGTATATAATATCAGTGACAATTAAAAATCAATTTGTAAGGAGAATGAACTATGAAAAAATTAATAGGATGTGTACTTGACTATGTTTATTAAATAGCAACACTAAATTCATAGCCCATAAGACTGAAATAAGTGATAGTCAGACAATATACTATAAAAGCATTAAAAGGAAATATAAGCAATATTTTCAGAATATTAAAGTAGGTTCGGCCTTCCTAAGCAAAACTCAAGATGCAGAAATCATAAAGAGAAAGAGTAAGTTTTGAGCACACAAAAAATCTTTAAACTTCAATATTCTAAATGATACGATACTATCTTAGTTTTAATTACTGGGAAGGAGATTCTGAGTCAAGAATTTCAATGCTGGTGATTTATTTTGGAAGATCAAAGGGAATAAAAATGAGGAAGAGGGAGACAAGAAATGAGGAAAAGTGAATATAAGGATATGAAATTTTTTGAGGCTGATGTGATATGCAATGGAGTCTCTTAACACCTCCTTAAGTATTTTATGAAAAAGATAGGAGAGTGGACATTTAAATACTGTTTCCTGGGGTGCCTGGGTGGCTCAGTTGGTTAAGTGACAGCTCAGGTCATGATCCCGGAGTCCCCAGATCAAGCCCTACATAGGACTCTCTGCTCAGCGGGAAGCCTGCTTCTCCCTCTCTCACTCTTCTTGCTTATGGTCCCTCTCTAGCTGTGTTTCTCTCTGTTAAATAAATAGATAGATAGATAGATAGATAGATAGATAGATAGATAGATAGATAGATAGATGATAGATAGATAAAGTCTTTGGGGAAAAAAATACTGTTTCTTGTCACACTTTAGTTGAAGATTACCCTCAGAACACCAAATTCCCTATATTTCTGGGATTCATCTGCACCCTTGTTGAGTTCCCAAGGCTTCAGACAAAGCATAAAAAAGCACAACTTGAATTTAAGACAGAACAATGGTGATGTGAATCTGATTTTGTACAGAATTCTCTAGCATGCTTTGGCTGAAATCAGATGTGGACCAATGGGATATGACAACACACAAAGTATTGACTATAGTCTATCCTTTGTGCTATCTTATCTGTTAATGTTCAACATTAAAACCACTCTGTCTGGGCCCCTGGGTGGCTCAGTGGGTTAAAGCCTCTGCCTTTGACTCAGGTTATGATCTCAAGGTCCTGGGATCAACCCCTGCATCAGACTCTCTGCTCAGCAGAGAGACTGCTTCCTCCTCTCTCTCTGCCTGCCTCTCTGCCTACTTGTGATCTCTCTCTGTCAAATTAAAAAAACAACAATAACAAAAAAAAGTTCTGTCACTAACTTTTCAATTTGATGACTAGCAGTTTTCAAAAGGCTCAATATAAAAGAGTTAGTGGAATAAGTTACAGTATTAAGAGCTATAGGTGAGTGCAAGTCATAATTTTCTCCTTTCTTGGGGCACCTGGGTGGCTCAGTGGATTAAGCCTCTGCCTTTGGCTCAGGTCATGATCTCAGGATTCTGGGATCAATCCTTGCATCAGGCTCTCTGTTCAGCAGGGAGCCTACTTCTTTCTCTCTCCCTTTCTGCCTGCCTTTCTGCCTACTTGTGATCTCTCCCTTTGTCAAATAAATAAATAAGATCTGTAAAATAATAAAAACAAATTTTTCCTTTCTCTACACCCAATTTTAGAGTCTCTAGTCTTAAATCTTGTCAGGCTCTGACAAAGAAAAATATCAGTTGTCTATTGATATCAATAAGTTCAGTTAAGATAAAAAAAATCCTTTCTATATCACTGCTAGAAGTTTGGGAACCAGAAGCTCTAATCCAGAGAGCCCAGAGCTATGGGGACAAATTCCTAAAGTGGGTCACTGAAGTCATATTAGAAAGTTTCAATCATAACTATTTCCCTGCTCAGCCCTTGAATCTATGTACTCTGGCTATTGAAGGATATGGCCTCAAATAGTGGACATTTTGTCAAACCATATAATGCATCCTGAAGAACAGCAGTTAGACTTTGTAGGATATCAAGCCCAAGGAGTCATAGGTGAGATTTAAGTAGACCACTTCAGTGAATGGCATACACTCATCAGATTGATGTTTAATGAGTAGATACTATGGCTGTGCAAGAATTTATTTGGATGGATCCTGCAGCAATAAATCTGACATTTTCCAAACTCTTCGTTCAGGTAGTGGTGCTACCTGAGTAGTTTTGTACACTGCAGATAGAATAGTGGGAGTGGATGTCAGTTTTAGTAAGGGTGAATCACTGCCTGCACCAAGCTGGAAAGAATCCTATATAAAACACTAAATGGAGACCTGGTAAGCTCAATGATGTATCATATCAACTACTGCTGATAGATAGATCAGCATTTAATAGTGACAGTAACTACATTATCTGAGTAAAAGAAAACCCATGCTATTGGGTTCATGCATGGCCTATCAGTATTACTGGCTATTCAATTCATGGTTTCTTGAGGCAAGCAATAGAGTGCCTGTGGACAGAGGCTGCCCTACATCTGTTGGGTGAATAATCTTGTCCACTGATTGGTCAACTTCTCTGAAGTGGATTTTTTTTATTTTTTTTAATTTTTGTACTGGGCATTAAAATGAGACACAAGAAGTTTGCATCCATCACCTTGAGTCCATTCACAATGCTCTTTTAAAAATACACTTGCCTAAAATATCTTAAACATTCTTTTCCCACATTATTGATTGGGGAGTTCACAAACTTTTTCTGTAATGGGACATAAATAAATATTTTAGATTTGGTGGTCCATAAAACCTCTGTTGCAACCATTCAACTCTGCCTTTGTGGTATAAAAAGTAACCATATCACCTAAATGAACGTATGGCTTATTTCAAAAAAATGGTATTTATGGACATGGAAATTTGAGTTTTATATAAATTTCACACATCACAAAACTATTAGTCTTTGAAAAAAGTTTTCAACTATTTAAAAATGTAAAAATAATTTTTAACTTACTGGCTATACAAAAACAGACAGTAGACCATATTTGGCTTTCAGGACATAGTTTATGATACCTGCCCCCTGCCTAGGACAAACAATCCAAACCACACACTACTGCATGGGAAACCACATATATTCTTACTTCAAGCCACTTTTCTCTCCATATAAAGTAAAAAACTAAGTACACTTTTCACACTTTTGCCCAACAAAGTTCCTCCCATCGATCATTTACAGCTATCCTTGAGTGTGGCTATAGTGCATCAGTATTTCATACTTGACTCACACTAACATACTAAGTCAGCCTACATATAAACTAGTCCCAATTCCAAACCTACTCCCAGCTAAGAGGAACACTCCATGAGGTATAAGCTGAGGAAGAGACATCAGAGTGTCTGTCTTTTGAAACTGTTTGGGCCCATTCCCTACTATACCTCATGTGATAAATTGCTGATGTACCAGACCTTATGACTTTGTGGATATGAAAAACACTTCTCCTCCTGGGCTGCTCCAGTCTCGTGGTTGTTTGATGCATTATGATAAGGTACTCAATCATTATAAGGACTCAATAGCCTCCCAGAAGCTGTTTTTCAAATGGTGAATAGTTTGCTGCTGCTGGAGGCATCACTTTCCTCAATGTTCTTAGGCTAATGTGTAGCAACAGTCCTACTGGGACTTTCCACAACAACTACCATTGAATCTGCTGGGTCATACACCTTCAGTAGCAAGACAGTTTGTACATCACCTAAACCTGTTTTTTTTTTTTTTTTTTTTAAGCCTCTTTTTCTCTGGACCTCATACAATACTGGCATTCTTTCAAATCATAAATTAGCCATTAGACAGAATACTTCCATATATGGTATACATTGCCTTCAAATTTAATTAAGCCCCACTGTACAGAGTCAAGCACTATGCATTTTTGGAAGAGCTGAAAGGTAAAGTCATTTGTGCTTTTCCTGGAGGGGATATTTCACAAGCCTCCAAACCATTCCACAAAATTTTATCAATTTGACAAGCCCCTGAATCTTAACTGTTTCATCTTCCATCTTCTCTTACACGTATTTTTAGTAGAGCACCCAAGGTACTAGCCACTTCCTTTCCATCAGGTCTGATTAGTATGATATAATCAATATAGTGCCCATGATAATTTTATTTTATTTTTTAAAATATTTTATTTATTTATTTGACAGAGAGAAACACAGCTAGAGAAGGAACACAAGCAGAGGGACTGAGAGAGGAAGAAGCAGGCTTCCCACAGAGCAAGAAGCCTGATATGGGCCTTGATCCCAGGTCTCTAGGATCATGACCTAAGCCAAAAGCAGTCGCTTAACCAACTGAGCCACCCAGGCACCCTGATAATTTTATAGAATATAAAATTATCAAGGACCTTTTAGACTATACTGTAGCTGAGATATAATATAGCCCTGGACAAAGAAAGTGAATGTGTACTGCTGTCCTTCCCAAAAAAACAACTGTTTTCAATCCTCTTTAATGATACAGATTGAAAAGAACACATTTACCAGATCAATAGTTACATATCAAATACAAAAGGCTATATTTCTGTTCCAGTAAAATACATCTGGTGCAGCAGCAGCTACTGCTGATACAATTTGGTAAAGCTTATAGTAGTGTACCTTTATATGATCCAACTGATTTTGTATGAACCATAGAGGTAAACTAATAAACAAGATTGTGTTAAAACCATCACTTCTGAGTGAAATAAGCCAAGTAGAGAAAGTCAAGTATCACATGGTTTCACTTACTTGCGGTGCATGAGGGGTAAACTGGAGGACAGTGGGAGAAGGAAAGTAAATGGGAACTAGGGTAATCTAGGGAGGGAAACGAAACAACAGAGACTTTGGACACAGAAACACTGAGGG